>PVJO010022379.1:0-28161 GCA_004026905.1 Hystrix cristata | reverse complement strand
CACTCAAAATGTCCTCATCAGTGTACAGCGTCCAGGTTATAATGTGGAGATGTTCTTGCTTCACACACACACAACAGGATCACAGTGATCTGTACAATCTGCCTGATGCTTCATGAGAATAAACAATCCTGTCATGTTAAAATTTTCCACCTTTGAAATATTAGTTTGTGATTTACTTCTGCTTGTTGGCATAGGCCACTCTCAATGACTTTCTATAAATTTAAAAAGTACACATTATTTCGAGTTACTTCAAATGCATTTTATCGAAAATAATAGAAATTACTTAATATTGCAATGAAGTGACAAAAAGTTGTATTTCAATCTTTGAGAATTTTCACAAAGCATTTGAATAGTTTAGCCAAACTAAGGTGAAATTTTAAAATATAATTTGAAATATATGTAAATATCTATGTAGGAAATATTAACTAAATATTACGCAAATACTACTAAAACAACTATGGTTCCTATAATTTAAGATGTATGGCCTAATACATGTTGGATATATCAAAGAAAGTTTATATTCATAAATCTGTCAATTTTTTTCACATCTTTAATGTATCATTTTTCTTTATTAAACCTTTTATTCTCTTTGAAAACTTTTTTAGAATTACAATAGTACAGTATGCAGAGCTAGCCTATCTATGCTAATGTTCTTTATTTTTTATATATTGGAACATATGGAATTATGATGTCAGAAATATAGTAGTTCCTCACCCCTTATCCGTGGGGATTGTGCTTCTCGACTTTCTGTTGATGCCAAAATGCAGATTGTACCAAACGCTAAATATACTATGTTCTTTTCCTATATCTGCATATCTATCCAAAAGATTAACTCATAAATTAGGCACAATAAAAAACAGAAAAAAATAGAGTAAGAACATCAAACAATCATCAACCAGCAGAAACATCAATTTGACGTCAAAATTTATGAACAAAACAAACTTCATAAGAACCAAGAAAACTAAGTAAAAGATCACGATATCTAGTTTTAGCATCATCATCCTAAAAGACATACTGAATAAGGTAGGAAGGATTTGCACACAAATCCCAAACAGCTTATCACGGAGAGAGAGATTTCTGTCTTAGAGGAAAGAAAGGGAATCAAGAGGAATCCAATACCACAACCACTAGAGTGAAACTCAGTGCTGGGCACATGTCTGTGTCTTGGGCAGTGGTCATGGACACAGCCTGTAAACCACATTAACCAGGCATGCAAGGGACTGCTTCC
Organism: Hystrix cristata; assembly: GCA_004026905.1. NCBI lineage: Eukaryota > Metazoa > Chordata > Mammalia > Rodentia > Hystricidae > Hystrix > Hystrix cristata. The sequence goes on along the minus strand of PVJO010022379.1, from coordinate 26,933 downwards.
ACCACCCCTCCACCAGTCACAGGCAGCACAGAGCAAATAAAAGCTCCATCCACTGAAGAGTAGATCTTGCAAGTGAACAGAGAATTTCCAGGCCCACCAGGGTGAAACCCAAGACTGGGAAGAACCCAAAGGCCACTGTCCTCAAGCCAGGCCCTTTGCACAGAGCCTCTGAACCTGTCTCAGTGCTAGATGGAGGCGGGCTTGCATTTTCCCCAGCATCATCTTCGGCTGAAGAATCAGGCAGCAAATCACAGTATTAGGAAGACAGCGGCGAAGCAGGCCGTGGTGCTGCTCCTGTGCTTTATTTTCTAATAAAAAGCCAAATGTTGAAGACTAGAATAAATATCTATAGGATTAGGAAAACAATCAGAATTCCTTGAGCTAAATATAAACTAAGAAAAATTAAAATCCAACAGAATGCATGAATATTAGTATAGATGAAACAAGAAAAAAAACAATTAGCTTAAATACAGGTCATTGGAAATAGACAGTCAATGGCCATTGTTGGCACACAGTGTGCTGCAAATTACTGAAAACCATGAAGTGTCTATCCAAAACAACCTAATAGAATTAATAAACAAATTTAGTAAATTTCCAGGGTAAAAAATTTTAAAATAGTACTATACACTGAGAGCAAATTATCAGAAAAGGAAAAAAACATAACAATTTCATTTCCAATTTTCTTAGCAGCAAATAAGATCAAATAAAATATCTAGGGATATATTTGGCCAGAGAGGACTCTGTGATGAAAACTCTAAAACATCGATGAAAAAAGGAAGACACATAAAAATTGAAAAGACACTGTGTGCTCATGGACTGAAAGAATCAGTATTGTTAAAATGTCCATACTACAAAAAAAATCTAAACCTTACCAAAATATCGATGATATTTTTCACACAGAATAAAAATAATACTAAAATCCATAAGGAACTACAGAAACAAACAAGAAATAAAAAACCACTTAAATAGTTCAACTAATCTTGATCAAAAATGACAAAGTAGGATGTATCATACTACCTCAATTCAATATGATGGTGAATTTGCCAGAAATCGAAGACGGAGGTAGGTTAATCAACAACTACTAAGTCAAGTTGGATAACAAAAATGAGTTCTGGTTTGCTATTGTACACGAGGGTGACCACAGGTAAGGATAACGTGCTCTATATTTTAACAAGGCTAGAAGAAAGGATCTTGAATTATTCCACCACAAATAGAAGATAAATGTTTGAGGAGATAGATTTTTCTAACCCTGATTTGAACATCATATTGTGTTTCCTGAATCCAAAGGATCTGGCCAAGGCTTGTGTGTTCATTGCTCTGTCACCAGCCTGTGGCATTGCTCGAAGCGGGGGAGACATTTAGAAACTGGGTCTAGGGGGAGGAAGGGAGGTCACTGAAGGCATGCCCTTGAATCTGATACTGGAACACTAGGCATTCCTCTTCCCCTTTTTTCCTCACTACCACGAGGTGGAGAGCTTTGTTTTATCATGCACTCCCATTGTGATGTCTGCTACACCACAGGCCAGTGATGGCAATCCCGTCAGAGCTGAGTGCCCAGACCGCAACCCAAAACCTACTTACTTATCGCAAAGTGCCAACACTACAATTTAAGCTGATTACTGAGGTTTTAATTAAAAAAAAAAATTCACACATTAACATCTTTTATCTTCAAGGAAAACACAATATCTTTCATACCATAAATTCCCAACAGGGAGCCAACCAGTCATGCACTGGAATCTCTGAAACCATGAGCCAAAATGAACTTCCATCGTTTTAAGTTGATTTTATTCCTAATTTTTTCACAATACCAGAAATCAGAAATCCAATACAACAGTATATATGTGTGTGTGTGTGTGTGTGTGTATGTGTGTGTGTGTGTTTGTATGAAAGTATCAACTTTTACCATAAAAATCTTTACAATTTTTATGTGGTACTTGAAAGAAGTGAAAAATAGGTGCAGTAAGTGATTATCAACGATAACTAAAAACAAAATGAAACAACGATAATACACTGTAATAAAAGTTACTTGAATGTGGTCATCCTCTCTCTTTCTCAAAATACCTTATTATACTTACGGTATTATCAGACCCTAGTTGCACATGGATAACTCAAGACTCAGAAAGCGAGATCTTGGACAAGGGAGACTGCAATAGATTGCAACGGGAATTGCAAACTGTGGTATATTATATATAGAAGTGCTTCAGTGATTATTGAGTCCAACTAAATAAAGGTTATAATCAAAATCTATTATTCTACTTCCTATTTTTCAGTGACCTTCCTTGAACGGTTAAAACATAGTAAAATAACATATTAAATTTAATAGTCATAAAAATTTACTAAAGAACTTCTATTAATAACAGTGCTGTGGCTTGTACCTGGATGTCTCCTCGAAGCCACATGCCGTCATAGGTGGAGTTTTGAAGATGGCTGGATCAGGGTGTGTGAACGTGGTGAAGGGTGTGGTGCTGGGATCAAGGGTGTGGGGCGTGAATGCCCCGCCTTGGGTACCAGTGGCCACTGCCTCCTCTTGCTGCATTGGCTGCCTCCTGCCTTCCACTCCACGAACTGTTGTTTCTCCTCCGTGATGCCCCTCCGACTGCCACTCTGTCTTGGAGCCAGCTGATTATGGACTGAACCTCTACAAATTGTGAACTGAAATAAACCTTTCCTCCTTTAATTCATGGCAATAGGGTGTTTTGTCCTAGCAAAGAGAAAAGCAACTAAGAAACATAAGTAATAAAATTCTTGAGTGCTTTTCTCATCTTACCTCTGACTATGCTTCTTCACCTTTACATATTCTAGTAACGTTGGTCCTTTTTCTATCCCACGTTTGTTCTTACTATGTAGGCCTCATCCTATGCTGCTGCACGACGATAGATCTCTGTACTCCCTCCCATATCTTCACCGTTAATGCTTGTCATCAGGCAATTCCCATTTTAAGGCTCACGTCTTCAGATATTTTTTCTGAACATTTTCCTTTGTGTAGGCTAAACTTGAAACCAATTTTTACTAAATTACTGTGTTTTGTTCCCTATCACAACCTGGATTTAACTTTTTTATTTGTCCACATGTTTTGCTTTCTCCTCACAAAAGGGAAAAAAAAAAAAAAGAAAGAAAGAAACAATGAAAGGAACATGAAAATATGGCTGTTCTTTCATTTTTTCAGGATTACAGCACACACAATAGTACTTGTCATCATGTAGGTCTTCAGAAAGTATTTATTCAGTGAATGAGTGAATGAATAACGCAATAAATGACTATCCTGGTCTTATATTTAAAACTGTGTTTTCTACAACAAAGAGCAAATTACAGAACAAAAAAAATGCTAATAAGAGTGTTAAACGTTACACCATTTTTTTTTCAGCAGGAGTAAATTTATTTTATTTTTTTATTTATTTATTTTTTTACCAAGAACATGTATTGGTACATTGTATACATAATGATCATAATCAACATGGTTATTTTGTACCTGTACATGATGTATCTTGGTTCCCCCCTCTTCCGCTCTCCTCCCTTCCATTCACTCACCCCTCTCTATTTGCAACAAGTTTATTTACATTTTTCCATTTTTTTCCCTTTCATCTTACTTTCCTTTTAACCTTCCTTCTTTTTTGGGGGGTGGGGTACCGGGAATCAAACTCAGGGCCTCATACTTGCAAGGCAAACACTCTAACCACTGAGCTAAATCCCCAGCCCTTAACCTTCCTTCTTTATATCCCTTTTCCCTATCTAATTCTCCTCTCTTTTGAATACTATCTTATATCTATATATCTATATATATATAGATATATAGATAGATATCTATATATATAAAATATCTATTATACCCCTTCGTCCTTATTTACACTTATGGTTTAATTCGATGTTATACCATTTTTTTAAATTGTCATAGAAACATAAAGAAGGAAGGAACATTCTGCAAATAGGAACAGGGTAGCTTCACAGAAGCTTCACATAATTCACCTAAACAGGGTTTACTTAAAACCAAAAGAGAAACAACAGATATAAGGTACGAAGAAATTAGATTTTGCTGAAGATATGGAAGAGGTCAGAGAAACTGAAAAGAAGGATATTTTGATGCATTATCAAGTCAAATTATAATCAGTATGCTAAAGAGTATAGATTTTTATCCTAGAGGTAATTAATTCTAATAAAAGCGCACAAATTTCCAAGTGACGGTTGTGTATTAAAGATGGAATTTAAAAATAAAATAAAATAAAGATGGAATTTAAATGTTTAATGTGTTTGCAAAATTTCCCTGAGTTCCCACAAGCATATTTGAGAGTAAACAGAATGCAACTGGGTAAAAAAAGTGGGAAAAAATGTTTGAGGAAAGAGCTAGAAATAAATGCTGGTTAAGTTAGCCTTCCATAGAAGAAAGCTGCCTGCATAGTTCTTGTGTCTTCCTCTATTCACCTACATGCAAGTTTCCAGATTGTGTGAAAAGACAACAAGATTAAAACAAAGTCCTAAAATTTCTGCAGGAAGTAGGTAGAAGGGAGAAAATATTGAAAAAGAAAAAAGAAAAAACTCTTGGTGTTCAAATGAGAATTGGGCTAAAGATATCCTTAAAAGAAAAATTAAAATATCTATTACAGTGAAGTGAGAGAGGTTACAAAGAATCCCAGATTGCTCTACCTGTCTTAGAACTTCTGAGATAGACAAACTCATTACATGCCCTGGTACAAAAGCACTCAGTATATCTTTTTACAGAACAATGAGTAGACATATTTAATTAATGTACATTAATTTATATATATTTAATTTATCTATTTATGTTTATTTAAATACACACACAAATTTTGTTTGGACTTTTCCAATGTGGAAAAAAAACATCAATAACAAAATGCAAAAATAAAAGTGAATTTTCTATATCTTTAGTGGAATCAATAAAACAAATTCAAATCTGACATTTGACTATAGTTTTGTGAGTTTTGTAATCTACTTAAACATCTTTTCATTTCACTGGAATTGGTCAATTGAAAAGCAATTATCAAAGTACATTTTCATGTGAGGATTAAGCATAACTAAGTCAGATAAAGATATTTTAAAAGAGTCTGTTGGACCCTGTACATTAATTAGCTTGGGAAGCAGTATTCCGTGTCACTATTTTTCATAAACGAAAGGAATGGTTGCCTCAGTAGGCTGGGCATAAAGTTGTCCATTTTTCCAGTTAAGATGCAAAGCTAGTCTGTTCTCAAAGACAACTTTTTTCAATAAAGGCTCTACCAGTGGAAGTGAAGAATAATTCATCTACTTGAAACTTAGAATGCTACAGATAGATAAAAAGTAATTACCTGTGATACAAATTAGCCAGGTTCCTGGGAAGAACATCCATATCTTTATGAAAAGTGCTATGAAATTATTCAAGACCCTGTTCATCAGGATGCCCATTTACATCTTATTTGTACTCTCAGAGTTCGACAGGACGCATAAATAGGGGTAAATAAAACATCAAGGTAATACTCCTATTACAGCCAGCATCGGCAAGATCCCAATGTGTCTATCGTGACACCCCAGAATTTAAGAAGGATAAAGTGACCTCAAGATAAAGGAAAATACATAATTGCATGGTTAGAAAATGAGAATTTTTAAGAAAGGTTAAAAGGACCAGAGAACAACTGGTTAAAGGTTCACTATTAATAAGCTTTTCAGTGAAGCGTTATTTGACAGATTGTGGTAGCCAGCTGTTTTCCATTTTTGTTTAAAGCGTAATAGAGAAAAATGAATTTTAATAGCAAAACAAGAGAAGGAAGAAAGAAGCTTTTGATAATGGAAAAGACTGTTCAACATTAAGGGGGCTCCAAAGGGATTTCAGAACATTGAAATTGTGGAAATCTTTTAAAAATAGAATTTCAAATATATAAGGCTTGGAGGTCAAGGAAAGGACAAGATGACCTTTTAAGATGATTTCCATGACTGCAATTCAAAGACGGTACTACAAAAGAGGACAGTATGTCCATTATGCACTGAAGGGAGGATGTAGAAAAGGGAAGCGAAAAATAAGTAGAAAATGCATGCAAATGTGGCATCACTTCTTGAGATTATTTACCTAATTTGAAAGTACAAATATCTCCTTCATACAAAGGGGACAGAGTCCATTTGTTCATGCTGGGGATTGAACCAGGACATTTTACATGGTAAACACAGGCTCTGGCATTGAGGTACACCCCAGCAGTATTTTATTTTTTCTGCCTACTTTCCACAAGCATGTACAGGCACAACATGTGCATACATAAATATTGTTCATTTAAAAAGATGAGAAAAATCATTACTTCCAAGAAGGAGAATTTTTCTTTCATTGCAGGTTTATTTCTGATTCACATGAGATGAGATTTCTCAGATTACATAGCAGGAATAATAGTGAAAACCTATACAACTACTGACTTAACCCATTTGTGACAATGTGGAAAAGATTTGGACCAAAAATCTAATGAGGCTTCTCAACTTTATCACACATAAAAATTACGAACAGGTTTGTTAAAAATGCAAATCCATGTGTCAAGCCCTGAGAGATTTTGATTCAGTTGATCTGAGGTGGACCCCAGAATCTGTAATTTCCCCAGCATTTCAAGTGATTATAGTGGAAGTTGTCTGGTGACTCAAATGTCAAAACAAAAATCTAGGAATTTTGGTTGAGGCTTATGTATAAATGTTTTCAATATTTTGGTTCTAATAAGTATATACACAATGAAATCATCTTTTCTATGAATATTAAGTTGTAAAGTCATCACAGAAAAATCACATATAATAAAAATAATTCTTGAATCTGCCTTAAAACACTCATAAATCACAGTCTGATGTTGTGGGATAGAAAAATTTGTACAGTAAGATAAGTATTTTGTATAGTTTAAGAAATACTTAGATGTACCAATGCAAATGTAACTAAAAGAAATTTTATGTTCAAAACAGCATTCTAGGATACTACTAAAACTAAACAGCTTTTGTACTTCGAAGGAAACAAACCATGTAATGAAAAGACAACTGATAGAATGGGAGAAAATATTTGAAGATCATGTATCAAATATGGGGTTTGGGGGCTGGGGATTTAGCTCAGTGATTAGAGTGCTTGCCTTGCAAGCACAAGGCCCTGAGTTCAATCCCCAGCACCACAAATAAAACAAAAAAATGGGGTTTGCTACGGTCTCGATGTTTGTATACCCTCAAAATTCCTGTGCTGAAATTTAATCCCCAATATGATGGTATTAAAATGTGAGTCTTTTGAAAGATGAGTTCTTCAAGAGACAAACAGGACATGAAGACTCTACCTTCATGTGGGACATTATTGCCCGTATACAAGATGCATGAGGGAGCTTGATCGCCTCTTCGGTCATCTAGCCTGTGAGGACACGGCTAGAACGTGCCATCTGTGAGGCATGAATCCACATCAGAAATTCAATGTGCTAGTGCATTGATCATAGACTTTCCTGTCCCCAGAAATCACAGAAATAAATTTTTGTTGTTAATAAATTTCCCAGACTATGGTGTTTTGTTATGGAAGCTGAAACTGACTAGAAACTGACTAGGTTAATATGCAACTAGTATAAGAAATTCAAAAAACGTAATAGCAAAAACCAAACATGTTTAAAACATGGGAAAGTCTTGAATATGCATTTTTCACTAGAAGACATGCAAATAGCCAACTAGCATAAAGTGTTCAATATGTTAGTCATCAGGGAAATGGAAATCAAAACCACACTGAGATATCACCTCACTGAAGGGGGGATGTCTGCTACCAAAAATACGAAAGATAAGTGCTTGTGAGAAAGTAGAGAAAAGGGAATTCTTACATACCGTTAATAAGAATGTATACTATCGAAAACAACGTGGAGTTTCCTCAAAACTTTAAAATGTACCACTATGATACAAATTAGCAATCTTACTAGTAAGATTGCTGTATCCAAAAGAAATGAAATCAGTATGTCAAATATACATCTGTACTACACGTTTATCGCAGCACTATTCACAATAGCCAAACCATTGAAACAACCCAGATATCCATTAACTGATGAATGGGTAAAGAAAATGTAGTACATACACACAATGGAATACTATTCAGCTCTCAATATTATTAAATTCTGTCATTTTCAACAACATGCATAGGATTGGAGATTAGTAATGAAACAAGCCAGACACAGAAGACAAATACCATATGATCTCACTCATATGTTAAATCTAAAAAAGGGTGATCTCATAGAATTTGAGAAAAATTATGGTGCCTTGAGCCTGGGTAGAGTCTGTATTGAGGAAGGGGTGGAGAAATGTTTATTAGTGGGTACTGAGTTATAATAAGACAGGGCTAAGAATTTCGGGAGTGCTATTGCATAGCAGCGTGATTATAGGTAGTTGTAATGTCATGTGCATTTCAAAAAGCTAGAATAAATTAGTTTAAATTTTTTCACCATAAAGAAATGATGATAGGGCTGGGGATTTAGCTCAGTGATTAGAGTGCTTGCCTGGTAAGCACAAGGGCCTGAGTTCAATCCCCAGCACCGGAAAAAAAAAAAAAAAAAAGAAATGATGATAAATGTTTGAAGAGATCAATATGTTGATTTTGATTTAAACATTATGCAATATATACATGTGTCAAAACATCGCATAGCACCTCCTAAACATGTTCAATTTTTATGTCAGTTGAAAAACAAATTTAAATTGCTAGAAAGCAAAGACACGTATCAGATATTGTCTGACACTATTAAGGTTGGAATCCATTGGAATCCATAACCAGTGAAATCATTCTGAGCTACTGCTCTAACACATCTCTGTTGGGGATGAAAGTGACTTCCGTGTCAAAGTATGAAAAGGAAACAGAAGTCAATATACTGCCTCACTGAAGAAAATAAAGAGCAGGTGGGCAACTCTGCTTCCTCAGTGTGCTTGTGGAACCATATATTACTGTGCCTGCTGATGAGCGCTGGGTTCAGTAGCTCAAGGAACTTGACAGTAAGGACCTGGTCCAAGTTACCAAGGAAGATCTGGAGAGGCCCAAGAATGAGGAAGAGAACAGGTAGGAGGGCATGCAAAGTTTGAGATCCTCTGTAAACTCATGAAGTAAATCTTGTGAAAGAAGGCTGAGAAGGTGACCATCTCCCACTGGCTTGTGTCTTTGTTCTGCTGAATTGTGACTGGCACCTACGACTGGGCAGCCACATGAAGCAAATTGTGATGGCTCAGTACTTCCAAACCATACAGTATCTTCACTGTGGCCCTTAAAGCACCTGGAGATCAACCCCAACCCCCTCACCACCACCCACCATGCAGACACTATGAAGAAGGCCAAATGCAGGCCTTTTAGTGATACGGCTGTTGGAAACTGCACTGCAGTCTTCTGGCTTTCCCCTTGAGGACCTGTTCTACTCCAGCTGCATCTACCACTGGCTCTAGCTTGCCGTAGGCATCACTGCTGATGAAGTGAAGGTAGAGAAACCAAGTGCTGCTGCTCCTGACGAGATGCCCCTCTGGGAGGGTGATGAGGATGGATCTTGCTTGAAAGTAGATTAAGAGTTTCTACTTGGAAAATGTGCTCCATTGCCTTAGTGTCCCCACTGTTTCCACAGCAGCCTCGAGTGGCCCTGCCTTTCCTGGCCCCTTCTGCTGCTATCTACTGTTTTGTGTCACATGCAGAAGACAGTCTTGCAAGCCGTGTCTCCTCCCTAATTTGATATCAGGGTTGGTTGTCATGTATCGTGTTTTTTCTTGTTATTCCTTATTTTGTTCTGAAATTAAAGTATGCTAGGTAAAGAAGATACAATTTTATACCAATTTAAAAAAATATAATTATAATATTATCCAGCAATTTCATTACCCGATTTTTAGATAACAGAAAAGTAATCAGTGTATGGAAGTGTTACCTGCACTCCCATGTTTATTACCAAGCTAGGGAAACGATCTAAGTGTTGGTGGTGAGTTGGCGAGGGCTGGGAGCTGTGAGAAATGGGATGATGCTGGTCAAAGAGAACGAAGTTTCAGTTACGTCAGATGCATTATATCTGGAGATCTAATGTACTGCATGGTAAGTATAGGAAATAATTCTACACTGTATACTTGAAATTTACTAAAATTCTTAAGTCTTCTCACACACACACATGCATTTAAGGGGTGAATGTGAGGTTAGAGGTTAATTAGCTTGATTGTAGTGTGCATCTCTCTCAATCTCTTCTCATGTTTTATCTCCTCAATATTTACATTTTTTGTCAAATACACATCAAAAAGAGTGGAGAAGGATGAAGAACGGATTAGCTACACTATACTGACATTAAGCTAATTAATACATTTCTAACTGCAGATCTTAAATTGGTGGCTAATTCCAAAATTAATATGCTTGACAACAGAGTTTCAAATTAATTGTATACAACTATACTTGGTAATAGTCCTAAATGTGTTGTGACTATTAAGTGAGGTAATAAATGTGGAAATACCAAATATAGATGTTGCTGCTTTGAGAATGCTCAGTAAAATTGTTTTCTGAATTTAAAATTAAATTTTACCTAACTATAGTGTCATACTTCTTTTTTCTTTGAAAGCTTATGAAGAATATGATGACCAGTTTTGCAGTTCTTCTATATCCTTCCCACCATAACCTTCTGTCCCTAACATCTCTTTAACACAGTGAAGGATGTATCTTGTGACATATGCTCACATCATGGAGTTAGATTATAAAACCAATGGATCATTAAACGCTTATTCAATGTGATTTTTCTATGAAGCCATTTGCCATTTTCTATTTTGTATCTAGTATTTTTTTTTTCACTTAGAAGTTTTGGGTCATACAAACTAGACATTTTTTCCAGCTTTAAATTTCCATGATTCTACACAGTTTTTACATTCTTGTTTATTCCATTCATCTCAAGTTACAGACACCAGCTGATCAATTATAATTCCCTTTCAAACAATTAACCTTCTCTTTCTGAACCGGACATCAAAAGACAGTATGGAAAAGTAGTTAGAGTCATAGTGATTAAAATAGTTTATACATAGATTTGAAACTTTGTGACTATGTTTAATAACAATGTTTGGGAGACTTTTTTATTAAAGCTTCTCAAAGTTATCTTTAATTTAAATGAGTAGGTTATTATCCTTAACAGATTTGAACAAATCAAATACTAAAAATAAATTATGTACCATGATGCTGATCTATAGTAACTGTCACAGAGTGATATTAGTTTAATTTGATATTCATTCTAAAATAGTCATTAATACTTCTCCTAAAATCACATTCTTTGCATATTTTTATTTACAGAAGAATCAAAAACATACAGTGGAAAAACACTTGCAAAATTAGGATGTCAGATGTTCATTAAATAGGACCTTGTTTACATTTGTCATTAAGAAAAATATTTCTGATAAAGTGAAATTCTCTTTACTCTTAAAATAATTGCACTCTTATTTTACAAATATTTGAAATGTATATACCATATGTTTTCTATTGAATATAGGTTTTAGAGAAGCTTCATATTCATTTAAGTGATTATATCTCTTAAAGTAATTTCATACAGAAATAAATTTGATAGTAACTTAGTTTGACCACATTTAGCTCTCTTTCTTTTTGTGTGTGTGTGGGGGGTGTGCTGGGGATCAAACTCAGGGCCTTGCACTTGCTAGGCAAGCACTCTACCACTTGAGCTAAATCTCCAACCCCTTAGCCTCTTTCTAAGAAAGTAGATATGGTTATTTACATTAATAATAAAAGAATTATTATTTCTAATCTCAATGTTATTTCTAATGTTATTTCTAACTAAAACACAATCACAGCTCTAGGGCTAGGCTAATTTAATTTTAAAAGTCAGTAGTAATTTAAATAGAAACTTCTTAAAAAGTCAGTAATAATTTAAATAGAAACCTCTGCTTAGTGGACTCCTAGAAAACGTTGTTTCTACTACTTCATTTTTACCCAGTTCTTATTCTTTCCATGAGTTCTAAACTCACCAATTTCCACCTTCTTTGGAAAACAACCCCCCGATTCCTGCCACTGTCTCCACAACATATGCATTAGGTTCCCATCTAAGCCATCGATTGGAAACACATGAAAAAGTCTTCCCATTTTAAACTAATAAAGAGGAAGGGAAAACATGTTTTCAATTTTCTCTGGTTTTCACTACTCCATGGTTTTCTTTCAGCCACAAAACTCTGGAGGACATCATATGTACCCATCATGTCCCCATGCTATCCATCCATCTATTCATTGTCTTTTCATTACATGAAATCTGTTTTTTTCTCCAGACTCCTGCTTCAGAAATTTCTTTTCTTCTTATCACCACTTTAATCTTCCTGAAACAGTGCTTTTGCTTCCTGTTGAATGATCTTATTACCCACTACATCATGTTCAGATTTTCTGTTTAGTCTACAAAGGTCTCTGTGATCTCATTCAATTTATCCTATCCAAGGCAAAATAGGTAGCATATCAGCACACTACAATTATAGCCAAGCCAGCACTCTCACCCTCCCTTCTGCTCATGTTTCTTTCTTCTGCCGTCACCTTCTTAATATTCTCTCTTTCTGAAATACTCCATAGAAATTTGTATCTTCCCATCCTGGTCCACACATCATCGTTTCCAAGGTCGTCATTTACCAAGTTCCTACTTACATTTTATTCTCTTTAATTAAATCCGCATCTTGTTGCTTTCTAATTCTTTTAATTTATGACAATAGAATTCTACTAAATAAATCTATCCAAGTAAAAAGTGTGGAAATGATGCTGTTTATATCTTTTCTCATCTTTTAATCTACAATAGCACAGGTGCCATGTTGCAGGAGAGACAATTTTGTTAGTTCCTCTGATGATACACACTAGAAGCATCATTCATTTGAACAAAAATGTTCATGTATTCTCCCTAGACTTTTTCATAGAACACCCTACAGCGGGATACAAATGGCCCTACAACCATAGGAGATTTCTTCAAATCTCTCTCTCTCCTTCTCTGTCTCTCCCACAGGGTCTTGCTATCTAGTTCTGGCTAGTCTTGAACTTGCAGACATCCTTCTTCCTCAGCCTCCCATGAGCTATGATTACAGGCATGTGCCATCATGCCCAGCTCTTCAAATATGTTTTTCTTGTGCAAACAAAATAATGATTTACTGTGTTTGGATCGAAGTCCAATTGTAGATAAAAATATGCTGATACAATTATAATATTCAAATACTATAAAATACTTTATTCACTCATCTACATGTGTGTTTGTGCTCCTGTTCCAATATCTATGAATCCACTATTTAGAAACAAAAATTAAGGCTAAATCTTAAAAACAATAAATCTTTTTTTTAAAAAAAACAATAAATCTTAAAACCTTGTAAATTTTGAGCATAAGTCAGCATCTACTGAGACCTTCTGCCATCAATTTAAAATCATTCATACTATAAGGAGGCTTTAAAGAAAGATTATCCTAAAATGCTTTCTCTGATGACCACAGGGATGTAGGTAAGAACATAGTAGAGAATCCTTGATTCACACTTTCCTCCACATCTTATTTCTGATCCAAAGTGTCACCATGAGCATTTATCCATAGTCAGCGAGTCAGACGTCATCAAGAAATGAGTCAAGAAATTTGGTAGCCTTTCACTATAAGACCATCTACTAGTCAAAGAGAATTGGTGGTTTCATAGGTGTGTAATTTCCTGCCAAAAACTCAAGGGTAGAGGTAAATAAATTCCTTTGTTTATTTTAATAAATTACATACATAATTTAAACATGCTTAATTTTTTTTATCAAAATATGAATGTTCTTTCTCTAGTTGTGCCAGCTTTTTGGAAGTACATACTAAAAGGAACTCTGGTTTTAGGTGTATTTCTTAAAACAGATTTTGGTATCTTTCATACATTTTCAGGTAAAATAATATGAATTCGAATTAGCGTTTACAACTCTATGATTATATTTTGATAGTTGTATTAGAATCCAGATACAAAAATAATACTCTTATTGTAACTGATAATAAGGATAAATTTTAACATTTGAGTGCATGACATTTGATATATAAATGTGAATTCAGTGAGATGCATGACTTACAGGGATTATATGAGAATCTTTAGTATATTTGTGTTCTAGAGTGTAAGTTTTGTCTGAGACATTTTTCAATGAATACAGCTCTTCTTATGATGTAGTAACATTTCAAATAAAGAACATGTTGTGACACTGTGGAACTTAGCCTATTTTCTCCCAGGACAAATTAAGAATAAGTAAAATTTTCTCTTTTTCATCAATGCTGAAAATGTCAAATATGAAACAGGGTCCTTAATGTCCTAGGAGAGGAAATTCTACTCCTGCGAGGGTATTGTTTGGGCATAATAAGGACATTCCTGTTCTAGAAGGCACGCTGTTCTCTGTCAGACACAAATGATCCAAAGAAAATGAAGAAGATGATTAAAGGGACAAAACATTGACCCGTCATGAGGCTAAAGTAATGCCTCAGACCTCTGGCTGTTGATACCCTGATTTATGCTCTTGGCTTGAATAGCCTTGACTAGTGTCTCTCTGTAGGGCTTCGGCAGTTGGGGAAGAAGGAGAGTTAATTTAAGAAAACAGAAAACATGAATGTGAGAAAGCCACAAAGCCGAGAAAAGTTAAAAAAAAGTTCTGCCTTCTCTACATGCAAAGAAAAGCAAATTACACTGTTTAAATTAATACAGTCTACAGTCTTCTCTATAGCAAGTTTTTCTGTTTTCTCTCTCTTTTTTTTTTTTTCTATTCATAAGCTTTTATTCATAAGCTTCTATTCACGCAGGGTTTTCCCTTTTGGTAATTTTGGATTTCTTCACTGTTTTGTAAAGAAGACAAACGATAAAAATAAAAACAAGGTAGGCATTCGTGTAGTACTTATCTCTTGCAAATAAATAGCATCACCTTAGTACATGCTTCCTTATGAATTCACAATGTAGCCTGCATTTCTATTGGAAATTACTGCAGGTCAACTATGAAAAATACCCCTTATTTACAGAGTAAATTGTTTATATTACAAACAGACTTAGAAAGGGAAGCTATTCCATAACTTCAAATTCAATGAAAGGAGAAATCCCACTTCATCTTAGTAGCTTGGAAGCAAACTATAACCAGTTTTGCAGACTCCTTATGGTCAAATCTGGTAATAGTAAAGTGACAGACCTTATCTTTAGGCCAGCTTCAATGTGTCAGTTATTAATAATACTAAAAACTACAATAGTTTAAACAAATAGAATGCATTTTCTTCCTAGGATTTCAAAGTGCTTCTTCTAAATTATCTCATTTGTTCTCATGACGCATTTCTATAGGGAAAAGAAAGCTGATATTGTATGCATTTCTAATCTACATCTTTGAGAGGGTCCTGTGACATCCTGGCACCGAAACCTGTAGTGTACGGCCAGCTGGCTGCATGCCTGCTGGGCCAGCAGCTGGGCTTGCTAATGGATCTCAGCCCTGGGAGAAGAGTTGGCTTTATAGCAGGACAGAGTAATGATTGCCCAACACAGTGCATTTGAGAGATGCCTGCAGTGCATTATACTACCTAATATACTAGCATATATTCTGCTTTGGTAAAGAGTTATTTCATATATTAAGATTAGTATGTAAACATCCATATCAACATTTATATTAGCAATAACATAAAACTACTCCATAGCAAAGTATAACATTGGCAAATGCTTATGGTTATTAATATTATTATGACAAGACATGAAAATATTCACTACTAAAGTACAGCATATACTAATATATAAAATTCTAATATTACTCATGGTTTAAACAAATATATCCTGTAAATGTAACTCTAGAATTGTAATCCAAGTAGTATGCTACTGTTCTGACATAAAATGTTTCACCAATACTTTCATTAATTAGTTAAATGTTCAACTAGGGTCATCTTCTCTGGCATATCAAATCTATAAAGCACATTGTCTTAGTTACCTTTCTCTCGTAGCTGAGACCAAATACCAAACACCCAAAGTTAGGGGGAGAAAGGTTTATTTAGTTCACAGTTTGAAGAGGTTTCAGTCCACAATCAGCTGGATCCAGGACATGGCGACATGGCAGACAGGCAGAAGGCAACGAGGTGAGCAAGGGACCTAAGCAGCTTCTTCCTGTGCCTTATATCTTATCCAGGCTGCCAAAATTAGGGCTGTGCCAAACCAATCAGTGGACTGATTTAGTATCCACACACCCTTAATCATAGCATCATACACTCTAGATCCAGCCACCTCTGATCCAGCCACCTCTTACTGCAAAAGGCTTTGGGGGGACATTTAGGCACAAACCATAACACACATTAAAAGCACTAAATCACCATCCCCTGTAGCCTTTGAAAACGATTCTCAAGGCATAGTATCTATCTATCATCTATCTGTCTGTCTATCTATCCATCTATCTATTTTTCATCTACCTATCCTTCCCATACAAAGGCTTTATTTCCTAAATTACATAAAAATCTAGAAGGAATCTTTCTCATTTTGATATCTGGCTGTCACTTTCTGGTACTCACTGTGCTGTGACACTCTCTCAGACCATCCATGTCTACTTCATTTCCAGATCCTCATCATTTATTATTCTTAATATCTTTTGGGACCATCACCCACACTTCTTGTTAACTTCATTGCTTTAAATGGCCCAGAAGTTTATTGGGAGGCAAAGAAGAGATAGTGGCATTCTGTAGACATGCTGAGGTTCCCCATCCAACTAAGCACCTGTGTTGAAATGTTGCCATAGGTCTTACATTATTAGCTGGGATAAATCCAAAATTATTGTGTTCCCTAAAGATAACCAGAACATGGTTTGAAGCTCAGAGTAGATGAGATTGAAGAACTGTCAAAAAATTATAATTCATTTGCAAAATATTTGCATTCATTTCTGGAATAAAGAACTTTCTTTTCTGTTCTTTTTTCTTTTTCAGTGTGACTCTTCATGAAAGATAAAGCCCAAAATCATTTCTTTCTATAATTTAAATACATATTCTGATTTCAACAGAGATATCTTCTAACTTGTCTCATATCATCTAGATTACATTACAATAAATGTAATAGATATTATATAACATGAAGATAATATTGAAAAGAGAGGAGAACTAGAAAGGGGGAAGGGGGAAAAGAAAGAAGGGAAAAAGGAAAGAAAGAGGAAAGGGAAAAAAATGGGAAAATATAAATTAACCTGCTGTAAATAGGGAAGGGGGAAACAGAAGGAAGGGGTGGGGAAAAGGGGGGAAAAACCAAGATACATCATGTACAGGTACAAAATAACCCGATGAATGTGAACATTATGTATACAGTGTACCAATATATGTTCTTGGTAAAAAGAAAAAAAAAATTAAAAAGTGATAAGAAAATGAAGCTTATGATGAAGTAAGTTACTTAAGACTACTCTTTTAGTTAGTAAAATTTTACTTTTGAATTTTCTATCAATATCGCATCTACTGTAAATTACTGCCTGTTTGAGGGCCAGGGTCAAGTTGTTTCTTTTTTTTTTCAAGAATATTTCTCTTCTCCCTATTTCCTTCACTCTTCTTATCATTTCAAAAAAGAAAATAAATATTTTTGCTATGTATGAAATATAACCTTGATATATGATAACTATTACATACTGGTTTTATTTTATTTGTTTATTTATTTATTTTTTTTTTGGTACTGGGAATCGAACTCAGGGCCTCATGGTTGCAAGGCAAACACTCTAAGCCCTGAGCTAAATCCCCAGCCCAACATACTGGTTTTAGTAGAGCTCTTTATGGAGTCTCTACTTTCCTATATTTAAGATCTTTGATGGATTTGAGTAAATCCAAAGGTAATAGTTACATAATCACTCTGAAGTTTATACCAAAATAATTAGTGATAAATTAATTAAATGCTAGGATTTATTACAGTTTGGGTGTACCCAAACTGTAAAATAAAGAAGAGTAAAATAAACTGTTAAATAAAGAAGAGTGTTGAGGCGTCTGATTAGTTTTCCTCTTTACCAAAACTTCTGGCCTCTCAGAACTTCCATAGCCAGGAACTAGCTCATCTTTGGTAGGTTTAGAAATATTGATTTACATACTTTTCCATACAAAAGAAATCAATTAAATTATTTTGTGATTATTATTTTTCTTTTACTACTCAATTTTATCTCATTAATAAACTGACGCAGGTCTCATTAGCTTTCATCTAAGTTGTCACCTGACTCACAGACTAACAGCCTAAAGCAAAAAAAAAAAAAAAAAATTTACGGGAAAAGTACAGAAGTAATGAAATTGGGAGGAAATATTTCCCTTCACAATCCCACAATCTGTCACAAACTTGGTCTTCTTATTCACAAAATTGCATGCACATTTTGCTATCCATGACTAGGAAAGACTACTTTTTTTTTTTTCCCCATGCTAGGGATCGAACTTGGGGCCTTGTGCTGGCATAGGCAAATGTTCTACCACTAAACTAAATCCACAATCCCTAGGAAAGACTATTTTTTTTTAACTTTCTTTTTGAAGTACCAAATTAACGAAAAATATTCTCTGTCTGATAGCATAAAGGTACGGTCATAAGAATTCAGGTGAGTTGGGGCTGGGGGTTTAGCTCAGTGGTTAGAGTGCTTGACTTGCAGGTACAAGGCCCTGAGTTTAGTCTCCAGCACCACAAAAAAAAAGAAAAAAAAACAACAACAACAAAAAAAAAACCCACACAAAAAGATTTAGGTGAGGCAAAATCTAAGGACTTCAGAGCATCTCGCAGAACAGATGGAATATGTGGTACTGATGCTACACAGTAAGTCTTAACAGTTATAAGTCGGATAGACTAATAAAGTGACAGCCATCATGTCTGTTTCATATTATTAGTTCTCTTATCTCTACAAAAAGCATTTGATTTGACTTTAACTAGTAGAGCTGGATGTAAATAGACCTGATAGCTTCTGAAGATTTGGATTCAAATTATTTCCTTTGCCGAGGTTCAAAATTACTTTTTGGATCTCTAATTTAGGTGAATTTGATACATTTCAATACTACATTCTGCTAATGGAGTCGTCAACATCTGAAATAAAACTGAGAAATCATGAAAGAGTTATTCTCTTTTACAAGAGTTAATCGATCAAAAGTTTCTCCTGACATTCATCTCCTGTTCTGAGCAATCCTGGGTCTATGATTCAGGGAAATATGTCACTGCGAAACTGTATCCCTGAGGCACATAATCAAAACAAAAACCAAACAAAACCAAAACTACCACTGCTTGCTACATTAGTATATTTCTCCTATCTTAAAATAGGTCTACCATGACTTTTATTTCATTAGCAGTGAATTTCCTGCCTTGTTGACAGTTGGGGAAGAAGAAATCTAGGGTGAGCAGTAGTAGAAATAATTATTTGTATTACTCACTTACTGAAACTGCTTATCAAAATAGATGTAGTATGAGATGAACATTTTTTTTTCCTAAAACATAACTCTCAATACAAAAATACAAAATATTTCTTTTGATTGCCTTCAAACAGCTGTCTCTTAAAAACACAACACTTACATTAAATTCATTGAAATAAATAACATTTTTTTGTGTGCTTCAGGGTTACATATCATTTTTTTCATTTAATTTTTATGTTTGCAAAACATAATGGTTACTTCATCACGAGGAAGTTGGTACATGTATATAACGCATATTAATTCTTTTTTTTTAATCCCCTTCCCCTCCCTCCATCTCTTGGTCCTATTCCTTTTACAAAACATCTATCTCCCTATTTCCTATTATCTATCATTTATTTTGTTCTTTATTTTATTTATATGTTTGCTTTCTTATATAAGAGGAATTATGCAATATTTAAGCTTGCATGTCTGTTTTATTTCACTTAACATTACGGTCTCATGGTATATCCATTTTCCTACGAATGACTCAAGTTTATCCTTCTTTGTAGCCAAGTAGTACTTCGTTGTATATAAATATCACATTTTCTTTATCCATTCATCTGTTGATTTTATTAAGCTTATAGTTAGACATTCTTGAAAGACACAGCACCAGAGGCAATGATGTCCCGATATCAGATTCTGTGAGTTAACCAGTCATACACTTCATACAGCAGAAATTTGAGATTGGTTAATAGAACTTTCATGAGTAAACAGGATAACCTGCCAATTATGATCTAAAAATTGCTTCTTTTATAAAAGGAAATGTGATTAGGAAATATACGTGTGAAGGACATAGTCTTCAAATTGCACTTAATTTTAGATAGAGAAATACGTGTACAGAAACAATTTGATTTTTCTTGTGTTCGAGAGGAACAGAATCCTACAAGTCAACAGCCTACTCTTGTCTCCATCTGTCAACCCCATTCACAACTCGAAGTTCTGATTTAAATTGAAAGCAGAGACACATAGTGAATAGTCTTTCCTATATTTTTCTGTCACAATACTTTATGGCATTTTATCTTAGTGGTATATTTTAGATATAAACAATGATCACATTTATCATAGGGAATTTGTACCTGTACATGATGTCTTGCTTCTACTTTTTTCTCCTTTCCCTCCCCTCCCTTCAACCCCACTTCCCCTCCTTATTTACAAAAGCTCTGTTTTCTTTTTCCTTCTATTCTTTTTTCTTGTCCCTCCCTTCTTTTTCCGCTTCCCTCCCTTGTTCCCCTTTCCTTTTGACTGCCACAGTGTTTGCACCATAATACTAGATGTTGTATTGTTTACTATATATTGTTATTTTACATTATATATAAATTATATATTCTCATATTGTATATATATGTATCATTGTATATTATATATATATACAGAGAGAGAGTCCACCAAAAAATGTATACATCAGGAAAACCTTGCATAAATATTTTAATACTAAATTCATTGAAACTTCATGAAATTAAAATAGTTACCTTTGGCCTCTACAATTACAAGAGGAACACAAAGTGATGGCCATTATCTTCCAGATATTTTTTAGTGCGGTGAACTGCTGAAGTGTGCATACTTTTTTTTGGCGAACTCTGTATGTATTTGTATCGACGCCTCCATTCTGATTTCTTATTATATAGTATTATATAATTCTTATTATATAGTATTATTATAGTTTTCCTGATTGTATGAAGGTTATAACCAATCAATATATAAAAGTGTCAGCTGAATATTTTAAAGCTTCTGGGATTCTAAAATGTTTCCAACTGTTAAAATATGTCCTTTTAATAACGATTGCTATACAATTAAATTGAGTTCTGGATTTTGACACATCCAAATAATAATATGCACAACTTAATCATTGCCGTAATTAGAGTACACATTCTATCATTGCACCAATTGAAAATCAAATCTGTGTACAAAAAATGTATTTTAGTATTTTCCTATCTCTCAAGAGATGAACCCGTGTTTGTAAATTTTACCTATTAACCAAAATTAAAATGATCTAGGCTAAAAAAACATGCAAGACTGCATATATCAACTTTAAGAGATAAATCTATGACATCAAACCTAATCAACACACCCCCAGAGTATTAGAGCTTAGGCTACATATCTAAGTTAGAAAACTATGGGCTTTGCCAAATCTTTTTTGGAGCACAATCTGAAATAACACTAGGTCCCGAAGGACATGCAAAATTTCCAAGTTTCTTTATTTTGCTTTAGATTCAACAAGGAATTTACTTAAGCTGTCAGTGTAACACTCAAGCAGGGAATAATAGATACCATTTGGGGTCTGTATAGGCCAATTAAGTTTTAAAATATGATACGCATAATGTTTTAACTTAAATATGACACTGTAATATCATGCAGAAATTTGATTCTATAATGCTATTTCTGGTAACTGATAGGAGACAAATGTTTTTAAAAAGAACAGTAAGGGTGTCTATCCATCAGTCTATGCTAGAAGATCTAAATTTGTACATAGATTGGCTTTCTTCTGCCTACTCTAAACATATTGTTTGTACTCATGATTTTTACTTCAGTTCCTTGCTTTTGTTGATCTATATAATCTCCTTTGCCAATCAATTAACCCACATTGATTTTGAATCCATGAACTTATATTTTCTTAGACATCGATTCTGGAAGAATCTGTTGGTAGCAGTTACTTCAGCATAAACTAAACCCTTGGTGAGCTAATACATCTTTACAGAAATATTTTCTAAACTCCTAAGTGGCATTCAGTGTTTCTATATGAAATCATGAAAATGCTAAAACCCTAAGTATTTACTAATACCCCCTTGCCCTCATAGTTCCAGGAATTCACATTTCCACCATGCATATTGTAAGATTTTTATTTTGACAATTTATTATGTAATTTGGTTTGGATATTATCATATTGAAGCCATCATATTCAAAATAACTCTTTCAACACATCTAGGAATTTCAGTTTCCTTGTTTTTTGAGATGATGTCCTCTTGACATAATTTCTTTATCTGACAAAAGTTTGATGAAGATAAACAAATACTCAAGGTTTATAAAGAAAGTCTCCAATGAAAACTTTTCAGTGAGTTTTCAGACTAATGGGAATTTTCAAATGAGTGGTTCCACAGACAAATAAGATATCATATAAGTGATATTGTGCCTGAGATATAAATTTACCTCTTCAGAGTACCCAACTCTACATAAGGGTTTGAAGAAGCCCCCCAGGAGGTACAGAATTTAAAACAATACTCAAAATCTGAGTGTGAAAAGTGAAGAAGGAAGTGACTCTGAAAAGAAAAATTCTGTTATAAAACCATTGTGTGAGAGAAACAGATTTACTGTGTTTTTAAACAGCTGAAAAAATGTGTTAATAGCATAATGTTTATATGTGAGCGGGTAAGGGATATCACAGGAATCAATGAGACAGAGAGAAAGAAAGACCAGCCAGATGGGGAAAGGACGCATTTGACTAAGGAATCCTTGAAAGGAAAGGTGAACTAATGGGGAATGTAGACTATTTCTTTTAGCTAGCAAATAACGTGAGAGGAATCCCACATGACAATGGGCCATAGGCAGGAAACCCAGTTAAACCAATGGGAAAGCAATTATGAAAGCTATAGTGGAAAATTGTGAGAGCTTCACTCTTGTGTGTGTCCCTGCATGTGGAGAGAAGCAGGTCGCAGAGACTGGCCTGAGGCCCAAGCTCAGTTGAGGAGAGGGCGAGCACCCTGTGACACTTCGTGTGTGCTCCTAGAATTGAAACCTTTCGAGATCCACCTGGTGTGTCCAAGATAAGATAATAAACACAATTACTCAACAACACACAGCTTCCATTTACCTTTACGGCCCCCAGCTATTATTCTCATTTCTCCATTTTCTGCTGGTTACTGTATACAACGAGTGTTCGTACAGCTGATGGACATGAATTTCCATTTTTTTATTCTTTTATTTCGTATTATTTATTTATTTTTAAATTTTTATTTCATTAGCACATGATGATTGTAATCTCCCATTTTAGATAACTCACAGTTAATCATGAAATTGTTTTTCTCAAATAAACCATGTTGGGAAACTGGAAGTACTCTTCTTCCTCCTCTGTGAGTACTCCACTGAGTCTTTTTCTTGTATTTTTTTTTTCCTTGTCAAAAGTCAATGCTGATTAAAAGGTTAGAATTCCCAAATTTAGCAATTTTTAATAGGGGATTGTTAAACAGGAATTCTGATTTGCATATAAATTTCTCCCAAATAAATATCTGTCAAATGATTTTTAGACAATTAGTTTTTTAGCAGTTCCAGAATTGCAGTTACAATTGCCAGTACAATATCACTGCATTCTCAGTAAAATAACCAATCTAGCGAATGTGTATTCTCATTTGGATAAAGTCAGTCATCGCTGAAAATGCACTATGATCTCGGTGATCCTTCTGAGTCTATGTCGAATTCGATGCACAGACTAGATAGATGGATCAGACTAGGAAATTAATTTCCATTCACTTTCTTTTTTCTAGTAAGATAGGAATGGAACCATGCAGAAGCAAATCTATTCTACCGACACATTTTAACTAAGTCCCTATCTTCATGCTCACCAGACTATAAATTTGAATGAGGTGGGCATGCTTCTTACCTAGTCTGGATATTATATTCCAGCAGAAGTGACACACACAAAATGAGCAAACCAACAAATAAAATTCTGTTCCTTTCTCCTTCTCGATATAATACATTTTAGTCCTTATTTACACTTTCAGTTTCTTACACCAGAGAAACAATGTGGTATTTAAACTTGTGTGTCCAATTTATCTCACTTAAGAGTATGACAGGACAAGAAAATTAAAAAAAGAGAGAATAGAAGGAAAAAAATAGAAACAAAGCTTTTGTAAATAAGGAAGGGAAGAGGGTCTGAAAGGAGGGGGGTAATGGGAAAAAAGAAGCAGCAAGATATATCATACACAGGTACAAATTCCCTATGATGAATGCTAACCCTAAAAATTTTTAAATAAAAAAAATTCTTACAACTCGTGAAAATGTCTGCAAAAGAAAAGAGAAAGCTGCACTAGTTCAGATTCCAGCATAAAGGACACTAAGCAGAGCAGGCAGGCAGCACAGATTCTACTCTATCGTAAATTCGTCTCTTGAATGATACTGACCTTAGTTAGACGAAAGCTAAACTTATTTGTTCAATCTACAAATAATTACTGAATTCTTATGGCTAAGTTCTGAAATTACTGGGAAAGCTGACATATCTATCAATGTTGTTTATAGTTTCTTTTCCTTATTTCGATGGTGGAAGAAGAAAAACAATGAAAAAGAAAGAACATCCCTTATGCTTGTTAATTCCATGTATCCACTTGACTGGTCTAAAAGATACTCAGATAGCTGGTAAAACCTAATTTCTGGGTTCATCTGTGGGGTGTTCCTGAAGAGATTATCAGTTGAATCATTAGACTGAGTACAATAGGTTGTCCTCACCAATGTGGACAGGAGTCATTCAATCTAGTGTGGGCTCAAGTAGGAAAAAAAAAAAAAAAGATGGAGTTAGGGCAAATCTGCTTTCTCTGCTTGAATTAAAACATCCGTATTCTCTTGCCCTTACACATTGTTTCTTCTGGTCTGAGGCCTTTGGAGCAGTCTAGGCCTTGCTCCATCACATCTCAGGCTTGTGGATTCTGAACAGCTGCCTTCATTCTTAGTGCATCAGATTCAGACTTTGGATGGAATCACATCGCAAGCTCTCCTGGCATTTCAGAATGTAGAGAGCAGATCAACAGGCTTCTTACCCTTCACAATAATAATAGGCAATGTCCATAATGAAACTGGCTATCTCTTCTATTCATTCTGTTTCTCTAGAGAGTCCTGACTGATACACTCACTGAAGTGCAACATCACAATTTGAAGAAAACAGAAACAAAAAAAGATCCAGACTATCTCATGGCTTCCAACTTAGATGGAAGTAAAGGGATGCATTATTGTAAACATAGCCTAACATACCCAAACTGGAAAATCTCTTATTTATGTATTTATTTATTTATTTTTTTAAATTTCTTATTTAATTCATTAAAATTTTAGAAACATCATAGGTAAAATTTCAAAACAAAGCTAAGGCAACTGTTTTTTTTTTTTTTTTTTCAAAAATTCTAAATGATTTTAAAACGTTGTCATAGGTATAAAACTTTTAAAATTATGTAAAGAAGATACAAGTGATTAATGTATCTCCTTAAATATCAAGCTTAAATATCACATAAATTCCTTCCTACAAGAAACACCAAATATCAATAAAATACAGAAACAATAATAAAAAATACTGATATAGATCTTTTGCAAAAGAAAAGAGACCAAGATATGGCAAGAGCAGGGAGGGAGGGGATGATAAAAAGTACTGAGATATCTTATGTGTACAAACCAACACCCCTTGAGGAATGTAATAATAATGTGCTGCAAATATGTACCAATAAAAATTAAAAATTAAAAAAAGAATCAAAGATGAAGAAGAATCTACAGGAATAAAGAAAATGTTACAGAAGAGCACATTCATAGTGCCACTTTTTGAGATACAGACTCATTAACTCACTGAAACAACACAGCCAACATCTTCTTGATACATACTGCTAATTCAAATTTATCCTTCTGTCTTTTCTAGCGAGTGTATGTTTTCCTGAAATAAATCACTGCGCTAGCTTCTCCTACTAAGGTTAGGAGCAGAGAAGTGTGAAAAATTTTGTTAAACACTTCATTTTTCAATTTACATAGTTTCCCCCCTACTCTGAAGTCCTTTAAATTAGCTAAGTGGATAGCTATAAATTTCTACTAAAGTGAAAATTAAAAAGCCAGACCTTAAATTAAATGTGCCAAGATATAAGTGTTTCATGAATATTTTAAAAGTGCAATTATTGAAAATAAATTAGTAAGAACTAATTCTAAGGAAGATGTGCAACACATAACTTGACTATATACACAAAGGGCAGGAAAGAGAAAGGGTTAACTGGACCTCTCATCCTGTTTAATCAAAAATCGGTTAAGAAAAAATGTAAAGAGCTCAAATAACACAGACTTTTTTTAAGTGAGTTTAGCTTCTCTTACAAGGTATAGTAAATGCAAAAAAAGGAAGAAAGAAGAGAGAGAGGAATAGGGAGGAGAAGAAGGGAGGAAGAAGGAAGAGATTTGGAAAGACCATTCTATATCAAAATGATTATCAATATCTGATTTTAACCAAATTAGTACTATAATAATTTTTTTACTTATTCATTGTAATATTTCTGACCTATGACACATGTATTCAATGCACAAGAATGAAAGAAAATTGTAGGTTATTTATCTAAATATAAGAAGATTCTAAATGAATTTATGATAAATGATCATTTTGATTTCCATAAGAGCAAAAAAAAAATGGAAATATAGAGGTAGTCAAAATGTTGACAGAGGGATGAATAGCTGAAATTTACTAAGGACAGATAAGACATGTTCAGATAATCACCATCCAACATCCTTTTGTTCTACTTGAAAACAATTAGTAGGATGGCTTTAGATGATAATTCCCACAACATAAAGGGCAAATTTAGGGAGATGATAATCCGGTACTTCTTATCAGAGAAGCCTGGATTTACATTTCAACTGTAACATTTAAAGTGTTTATAATTCATTTCGGCCAAGCTATTTAAATTATGTCCA
>PVJO010022378.1:0-28178 GCA_004026905.1 Hystrix cristata | reverse complement strand
CATTCTCTATTCTGTTCCTTTCATCTACGTGTCTGTTTTCCTGCCGTATCATGTTGCTTTGTCAAGGTAGCTTTGCAGCCTAACTTGAAATCAAGACCATGATGCCGCCTGCTTTGTACTTGTTGCATAGAAATGCTTTTACAGGGTCTCTTCTGGCTCCATGTGAATTTTAGAATTGGCTTTTTGTTTTGTTTTTGGTTTGCTCGTTCTGTGAGGAATGGTGTTGGTGTTTTAATTGGAATTGCATTTAAGCTACATGCCAATCTTGGTAGTATGGCCCTTTGGTTATGCCTGTCCATTTCTGGTGTCCTCTTCGATGTCCTTTTTCAGAGTACTGTAGTTCTCCTTATAGAGGTCTTTCACTACCTTGGTTAGGTTAATTACTAAGTATTTAATTTTTCTGAAAGCTGTTTTGAGTGGCATTGTTTTCCTTATTTCTTTCCCGGTAAGTTCATGATTGGTGTACAGAAATATTATTGATTTTTGTGTATTGAGTTTGTATCCTGCTACCTTGCAGAATTTATTAGTGCTAGGAGTCTTTGAGTGAATTTTTTTTCAGTCTTCTATATAAACTATCATGTCATCTATGAATAAGGATACTTTGACATCTTCATTTCCGACACATATTCCTTTTAATTCTTTCTGTTGACCAATTGTTCTGGCTAATGTTTTGAGTACTATATTGAACAGCACTGGTGACGGTGGACATTCTTTTTCCTGATTTTGTCCATCAGTTTGATGGATGATGATGTTTAAAATAATATTGTCCATAGGTTTGCCATAAATGGCTTTTATCAGATTGAGATAAGATCTTTCTATACTTATTTTCTTCTAGGTTTGCTGGATTTTATCGAAAGCTTTTTCTGTCTGAGATGATCATGTGACTTATATCTTTCCTTCTATTTATGTAATGCACTAGGCTTATCGATTTGAATATGCTGAACCATCTTTACATCCCCAAGATGAAGCCTTGTTGGTCATGATGTATGAGCTTTTTGATGATTTGTTGCATTCTGTTTGCCTGTATCTTGCTGAGGATTTTTGCATCTATTTTCATTAAAAAGATTGGCCTGTAGTTTTCTTTTTTAGCTGAATCCTCATCTGGTTTTAGAATCAAAGTAATAATACCTTCCAGGAAAGAATTTTGCAGTACTCCTTCTTTTTCAATTTCATTAATGAGTTTGAGACATATTGCCATTAGACCTTCTCTGAAGTGCTTGTAGAATTCAACAGTGACTCCTTCAGGTCTTGGGTTTTTCATAATTGGTAAGTTTTCATTATTATCTCAATTTCATTTCCTGTTTTGGGTTTATTCAGGGTTTTTATTATCTTCTTGGTTCAGTTTTGGTAGTTCATATGTACCCAGAAACCTCTCCATTTCTTCTGCATTCTCCAATTTATTGGAGTAAAGCTTTCAAAGTAGATATTAGTATAACCTTTCTTACTTTGTAGTATCTGCTGTGATTTTGGCTTTTTTGTTTCCAACTACACTGATTTGGTTCTTTCCTTCTTTTGGTAAGATTGCTAATGGTTTGTCTATCTTGTTTATTCATTCTAAAAACCAGCTCTTTGATTCATTGATCATATGTATTTTTTAGTCTCATATTTAGTCTAATATTAATTTCTACTGTGATTTTTATAATCTCATTCCTTCTGCAAGCTTTGGGTTAGGATTTTTTTTAAGGCTTTGAGGGTCCATCATTAGGTTATTTATGTGAGCTTGCCCTGCTCTTCTGATGTGGGCATTCACAGTTATAAACTTCATTTTTATAACTGCTGCCATTGTGTCCCATAAAGTCTGTTATCTTGTATAGGTATTATCATTTGATTCTAAGAACTGCCTATTTTCTTCCTCAATTTGTTCTGTGGCCCAACGATTATTCAAGAATATATTGTTTAATTTCCACATGTTTGCACCATTTCTGTGATGCCTTTTGCCTTTGGTTTCTAGTTTCATTGTACTATGATCTCATAATATGCATGGAATAATTTCCATCCCTTTGTATTTATGTAAGCACGTGTTACGGGATGTTGTATATTTTGGAGAAAGTTCCATGTGCTGCTGAGAAGAATGTATATTCTGTTGGTCTTTGGTGGAACACTCTGTAGCTATCTATTAAGTGCATTTTTCCAAGTGTGTGGCTCAACTCTGAGATTCCTTTATTTTTTGTCTAGTTCATCTTCTTATGACAGTGGAGTACTAAGATTATTCCAATATAATTATGCTGATGTTCATCTGATCCTTTTTGTCCAGTAGTGTTTCTTTTATGAAATTGAGTGTATTGGTGTTTGGTGCATATATATTTACAAATGTTATCTCTCCTGTCAAATTGCTCTCTTAACCAATATTTAGTGACCTTCTTTGCCTCCTGTGATCAGCTTTGACTTGAGGTTCACTTTGTCTGAAAGTACAATGTCTACTCCTGCTTCTTTTGGGGCTCCCATTGCATGAAATATTATTTTCCATCACTTAATTTTTAGTCTGTAAATTTCTTTAATAATTAAACGTGTTTCTTGTATGCTGCACTCCACTGGTGTTTTGTTTTGTTTTTTAATCCAATGTTCCAATCTGTGTCTTTTGATTTGGAAGTTGAGGTGACACACACAGAGTTATTACTGAAAGCTTCTGACTCATTCCTGGCATCGCATCATTTTCGTGCTGTTGACTCTCTTCTCCCACTGCTGCTGCTTCGCTGCGACTCTACCCGGTGCATTCATCCCACTAGACTCTTTGACATCATTGGCTTCATTGCTTCTTTCTCTGACAATTTTTCAGAGTGCTAGTTTTGTGGTCATGAATCTCTTAAGATGTTCTTTGTCATGGAAAGACGTTATTTCTTTACCAATTCTGAAAGATAGCTTTGAGAATATGTTAGTCTGGGTCAAAAATTGTTTTCTTTTAGGGCTCGATCACTTCACTCCATGTTCCTCTGGCCTTTAAAGTTTGTGTTGAAAAGTCTGCTGTAATCCTGATGGGTTTACCTTTACAAGTGATTCAGTGTTTAAGACTCTGTCCTTGTATTAGACTTCTGGGATTTTGATATGATATGTCCTGGAAAAGTTCTTTCCTGATCATGGTTATTTTGGGGTTCTGTATGCATCATTTGCCCATGTGTTAAATTCTCCCCCTATGCTTGGAAAGTTTTCTGCTATGATTTCTGTAAATAGGCTTTTTGGGCCACCTACATCATCTGATTTGGTTAGTCATAAGTTCAACTTCTTTGTGTCATCTAGCAGTTGTTGGCTCAGTTTTCCATGTGCTCCTGTTGTTTTAAAGGTCCTTCTGAGTACACAATCAGCAGCATCGACCCTTTTACTTCTGACACTTTCACTTCACACTGGTCATTTCTGCCATCCAGACTTTCAGCAGAATTTTTTATCTCCCAAATTTCTATTTGGTACCTTCTCATAAACTCTAATTCTTTGCTAAACTGATCATCCAAATTTGTATCATTTTGTTTATCTCAGCTAGATTTTTATTAGTGTCTTCTTTAAACTCGCAGATGATCTTAAGTCTGTTATCTGTTCAGTTATATTATCTTTGAGCTCATCGAGCACCTTATCGATCTGGAATTTTTTGTTTCTTCTTTTATCACTTCCTATAATTCAGCTGTTTTGCTTTTGATTTCCTCCTCATTACTGCACCAAGCATCAGCTTTGGTAGAGTTGGGATTTTTAGAGGCATTTTTTGCCTATTTTTTCATGTTTCCATTACAGACATTCCTTGTTTAATGACTGAGTGCTGTTCCTGCAAGTAGGTCCTTTTCATTGAATGGTCACTAAATGAGGAAAGGCATATAGTATGTACATTATGACATTCAGAATAAAGAGATGGTCAGAGGAAACTCCAACTTGAAGACTTCGCTTTTCTTTGAGTAATTCTTACATGCAGTACTGTGGTGTACAGCAGAACATAAAACTATAGTGCTGTACTGTACAGTACAATCAGCAAAAATTACAGTGCTATACTATAGAAGAAGCCACCATATAGAAGTCTCACTGCCACTCACATTCCTACATCATAAGTCCAAATGCAGGTGGAAACTCTGAGTGGCAGATTGTAAGTCCAAACAGTGTGTGCCAGTCGTAAGTCTAAACAGTCATTAAATGTGTTGGTCGGTAAATGAGGACTATCTGTACATCCTTCTCTCTCCCTTTTAAGTAAATCAGCTGAAGTTCTAGTGATTTGCCTTATTTCTGCCTACAGCAGCCACAAATTTTTTTTTATTTTCATCTCACATTGATGAAAATAAAAAAATAATTACCAATCAGAAAGCATAGAGGGGGAAAAGAAGAAAGGGAAAAAGAAAACAAAGGAAAAAGGGGCAAAAAATAGAAAAATGTAAATAAACCTGCTGTAAATAGGGATGAGTGGGGGTATGGAAGGGAGGGGTGGAGAAGAGGAGGGAACCAAGATATATCATGTACAGGTACAAATTAACCATGATGGATGTAATCATTATGTATACAATGTACCAATACATGTTCTTGTTAAAAATAATATATAAATTAAAAAATTTCAAAGAAAGCATAGAGATTGCCAGAGATTTCGTTCCATAAAAAAATTTGCTGTGTTTTTATTTTATCCTCAAAACTTCGTATATGTCTGATCATTAGTAATAACCAAATATTACTGCATGGCCTGGTTTTTATTATCTGTTTCCACTCTGTATAACATTAATCTGTGGTGAATTTAATTTTGTTTTGTCATGTTTTATTGTGGTTAGCTTATCTGAAGAATTCACTTGTGTGATTATATATATATATATATTTTTTTCCCCACCCACAGCTCCTGGAGCATAAATCTCCTCTCCAAAGCAGTCATAGAAACTAGACTTTCTCCTCCTCAAGGAAAAGGATACGCTCTGGATTTCCCCATGCCTTTCTGCCTTGGACCTGGCCATAAAGAAATTCTCTGACCTACTTTGTTTGCTAGTGGTCATAAGACCCCCATTCTGGAAGGGGTTGTGTGCTTCTCCAGGAAGAAGGAACATTGCACAGAGAGACAACAGGCCTTGCTGATCTTCCCCTTGCGATCTATTATAATACATCACATCTTTTTGTCCAATCATGTTTCTACATGGTTATCCGTGCTTCGGCCATGCCTTTGCAATGAAGTGTCCAGTAAAATGCAAACAGCTGGGTTCCCAAGAGCTCTGGGTTGGAAGAAAAATTGCAAGCTCCCAGAGGGCGGCATTCCCAGAGAGAACGTAGGAACTCTGAGCCCTTCCCACGTGCCTTGCCCTGTGCATCTCTTCCCCCGTGTCTTTTGTTATAGTCTTTACAATAAGCCAATAAACATAAATAAGCAAATAAGTCAGGCCCAAGGAGATCATGGAACACATATACATGCACTCACCCATTCATAGCTGGTCAGCTGGAGGCACAGGTGAAGCCACCAGGGGCTGGCAACTGGCAACAGGCTTGGGGAGGGGCGAGTCTTCAGGTCTAAGCTTTCAACCTGTGTGCTCGCTGGGATGCTATCTCTAGACAGGGAGTGTCACAAGTGAATTGAACTGAATGAAATGGCTGCCAGCTGGTCTCCACTGCAGAATTAATTGCTTGCTTACTAGTGGGGAGGAAGTCCTGTGTCTTCTCACAAAAGTGATCTGCGTTGAGCTCATGTGGTAGTTCGGTCTGGTTTTGAGTTTTTTTTGTTTTGTTTTACTTTGTTTTCCTTTATATTCTCATACTCTTACCAAAAAAAAAAAAAAATCTGTCAGAAAGGTCAGTAACCCAGCTGCAGCTGAAACACAATATTTTATACTATGTGCAGACTTCAGAGATTTATTAAATATATAATTTACTATGAGTTACAAAATCCAAGAAGATAAATTAAAGAAGAGTGAGCAACACATTTGTACTGAGTCTTTACAAAATTTTTAGATTCTCTTCTCCTATTCAAGAAAAACAGGTCATTGACAGAAATCTCCTGCCACTCTCCCCCTTCCCTCACACACAAACTCCGGCTCTTGTGCCACCCCTCTAACATGCCAGGTTTGTCCTTACCTTAAACATTTTTACTTGCTATTTCCCCTTGTGTTAGTTAGAGATGTCTGCATGAAAATACCTCAAAACTTCAAGATTGGAACAATAAACAGGGCTGAGGATGTAGCCGAGTGGTAGAGCACTTGTCTACCAAGTGCAAGGTCCTGGTTCAATCCCCAGCACTGGAAATAAATAAAACAATAAAATGTATTATACTCAGTTTCTGTGGGTCAAAATGTCAGGAGGGCTTAGCGGACTTTTGAACTCTGGCTTAAGAGTACCTTTTGGGGTTCAGGAAAATGTCAGTCAGGGATGCTTGCATAGGAGGCAGGCGAGCTCACACCAAGTTGACTCCCCCAGCCAACAAGGCGGTACTAGCTATTGCCAGAGCGCCCCCTCCACTCTTGTGACATGGTCGCCTGCACAGAGTTGGTTGAGTGTCCTCATGATAAGAAGCTCGCTTCCCCCAGGGAGTGTTCTAGGGGATTTGTACTGTCACTTCCACTCCCTCCTATAGTGATGTAGGTCCACCCTGAGACAGTATGACTTTTTATGCAAAGTCATAAATACCAGGAGGAAAGGATTACTGGTGATCATCTTGGAATAGGCCACCACACCACTTCTCTTCACGTCTTCCTACTTTCCCTTAACTCACCTAATACAGATCCTCACTGAAACGGGACCTTCTCAAAAAGATCTTTCCACCTGTCTAAATCAGATTATCCTTCCCCTACACTTTCTAGCTCTTACCCTAGATTACTTTTATAGCATTATCAGTGCATAAAATCATATAATTTATCCACTTATGTGTTTAACTTTTTAAACGTCTGTCCTCCAGCTTCATAGTGGGAGACACTTGCTCGACCTTATTCACCGTGTATGCTAACCCCTGAGAACAGGGCTCCATGCACACCAGGCCCTCCATGAATATTACTGAGTAAAAGAATGGTTTTTAAAGCAGGGATAATGAATTTACACTCAGCTCTTTACGCTCTTTCACAGCTTTGCAGCCCCTCAACTGATAAATATTAGCAATAATCTGAAAGGTGACAAATCATTAGGTTAGAGCTGCATTCGTAATGCTGCTTTGAATGAATTATCTTAATGTAAGTGGATCATCATGTTTGTTAGTAATTAAGGCTTTTGTTATTCAATGTGAATTTTTTTTCCTTTCTAAGGGAAATTTCCAGGATTTAACAGATATTTGCCATATAGGTTATGATTAAAAATAAACAATTTTAAGGATTTAAATCCAATGAGAAAGAGTAAACTATTGGGGAAAGAGCACTCGGAAATAAATGTAGGTGAATAGAGATGCTAATTCTGGAAGAAGCTTAATTTCATTAAATACCATTAATTAAGTATATAACAGTGTATTTAAACTTCTAGTTTTTGTTATCTCAGTAGATATATAATGTATGCATATGTCACCTCCCAAATTGTCACTGAATTAACGAATAAAGAAGCATAATATGCCCATTTAAGTAGTTCTCTGTATTGACTCTGTTTCTTCCCACACCAACCTGGGAGGTAAAATTGTAACTTGTCCCTTCCATATTAAGAAGAATATAATCAAAATTAAAGTTTAATTCTGAAGTTTCTTCTAAAATGCTACAGTTTATACTATGCACAAAGAATTACTAGAAATGGTCTGTCAAATGCTCATTTATGCAAAGTCATTTGCACCTGTGCAATTAGATTATCATGAAGACAATTTGCTCAGACTAATAGCTTTCATTCCAAATGTAATTATTCCAGCTTTAATCCATCTTAATTGAGTAGAAATGGATAGGTCGGTCAGTAAATGAACCTCTAAGATCAAAATAAGCACGAGATTGGTCAGTAGATGAAACTCGAAGGGATGTGCATTCTAAAGTGGATAGCTAAAAATATTGGCACAGAGTATTACAATCATTAAAACGAAAAGTATATTAGAAATATTCTAATTCATCCTCCTAGCCAAAGCAGCCATTTTCTCCACAACACCAAATCTTTACTTGAACTACCACTGTGAGGGAGGTCTCCTCCTCCCAGGCGACCTTTAGAACACATGGCTTCCAATCTACTTTTTATACTGTGCCAAAGTATAAAAGTTTCCACATATAGATTCTACATCTGCATCACAAAACATGGCAAAGCGAAGCTAATCTTCCTACTGTTCACATCCCTTCAAGTCAGTGGTTCTCCAATTTGAGCACACATTGGTACTGTCACGGAAGTTAACTGCTGCCTAGAACTCACCAGCAAAATTCTGATTTGTCTTGAGACGTGGCTTAAACATTGATTTTTTTCTTTTTTTCTGGTGCTGGGTATCAAACACAGGGCCTTCTGGTAGTGAGTCAAGCACTCTAACCACTAGGCTAAATCCCCAGCCCCCAACATTGAACATTTTTAAAGGTATCCATGTGACTATAAGGTGCAGCCAGTATTGTGAATTATTAGATTTGAAAAGAGCTGTCCTGCCTCCAACACTTTTGATCTTCTCCTCCAAAACAAGTTCTTCCCTTTTTTCCAATTATTCTTCATATGACAAAATTTCAATTCCCTCCTTTTAGTCAAAATATATCTACTTAGTCAAAATGTGTCTCTTGCCCTTAGTCAAAATATTATCTCTTGCTCTACTTAGTCAAAATATAGCTTTAAATTTACAGTTAGAAATTCTCCACTGGTCTGACCAGGGCAGAATAAAATTCCTGTTGTAACTTCTTGTTCTTTGCAGTCTGGATTGCATTAGTTTTGGAATAAATGAGTGACACTTGTAGCAACCAGTGCAACCCCCATCAGTTAAACTAATTATTTTTCTTGTGAACTGGTAATAAAGCAGTAATCCATAAACCTGAGTGTACAAAGCTGATTTTCTGGGTTTTCTGATTTACTTTTATTCCAAAAATATTTTTCTTCTTGTTAGTTTACTTTCATTCATTCATGGTTACTAACTTTTAAATGAATCATTATTCAGTTATTCAAAATACTGAATAATTTAGGGATTAGGGTGAGACAAATAAGGTATTCACCTCACACATAGAAATTACGGGAACCAAAACACTGAACTATCAATCCAAATGACATTGCAATGCAATATTCTTTTAAAAATCAAAATCCTTGGTCAACAAAACTATCAAAATTTTAAATAAAGATGAGATATTTTATTTGTCACTTTTCCATCACTGGAACAAAATATCTGACACCTGCAATTTAAAGAAGAGATGTACTTTGGCTCACAGTTTCAGAGGGTTCAGTCCTCTGAACAGTTGACTTACTCCAAGAGAGAAGCAGCATAATGAAAAGGCCTGATGAAGCAAAGTTGCTCAACCTATGGCAGCCAAGAAGCACAGAGTACAGGAAGGAGCCAGGGACAGGAATATACCCTTCCAAGTTACATTTCTACTGACTCACTTCTTTTGACCAAGCCCCAACTCCTAATGGTATACCAGCTATGAACTCATCAATGATATAATGCCCCTGTGATTCAATCAGCTTCCAAAAGTCCCACCTCTGAACACATGAAACTTTAGGGAGACATTTTATATCTAAATTATAACACTCTGTAGCTGGCTCCCAAAAGGCTCATGTCCATTTCATTATGCAAAATGCATTTAGTCCATCTGTAAGAGTCTCCAGTCTTAACAGGCCCAGCATTGCCAAAAGGCCCAAATCCCAAGTCTCATCTGAGACTCAAGGCAAACTTAGCTGTGAGCCACTGTTAAAAAAAAAAAATTTAACACCTCCAACATACAATGGCACAGGGTAACATTCTCATTCCAAAAGGGAGGAATAGGGGAATAGAAAGGAATTGGACCAAAGTAAGACCAAAAACTAGCAGGGAAAACATTAAATCCTGTAGCTCCATATCCATCTGGGGCAGACTGTAGTGAGATGTGAACTTTAAAGGGCTTGGGCAGCCCTGTCCCTATGACCTTGCTTGCAGCATCCCATATGGCCTCTTTCCTGGGCTAGCTCCACTCATTACCTGTCACTTTCCTAAGCAAATGTTTCACTTTCTTGGCATCTCTAACTTCCTAGGGCCTCCACTGCATTTTTGGCTTCACAGTCACATCTTTAAGCATCACACTCCCAAGGGCGCATTGCCTGACTTCCCAGATCTTCCTCTAAAATCTGGATGGAAACCTCCATGACCTTATAACTCTTGTATTCTGCATGCCTGTAATAACCAGCACTATATGGATGAAGCCAAGGTCTGCTGCCAGCTTGAGTAATAGCTTGGCCCTCTTGGATCATGGCCACAGCAATTTCTGAGTGTCTGACCTCAGGAAATACATTTTCCGAGGCAGCCCTGAATGGACAATTCGCCCTGGGGCTTTTGTCTCAAAGCAGTCTTTAAAAGGAGTTTACCTTTTCCACCATTAAGGGTTAAGTAGGAAGGGTCCAGCTTAAGATGCCTTCCAGGTCTCTTTCCTGTCATACTGATGCGAACTATTTGACTTTTTTCAGCGGCCTTGATCTTTTCAGTAACCACATTCTCCTTCGCCCCAACTTTACACAGACTTCCTTTTGGTTCTGCTTTTTGCTCCTGATTCTGACCATAGATCTGACTAAAAATAACCAGCAGCTCTCATGTCATGCCCTAAGGGCTGAGCTGTGTTGAGATTTTCTCTGCCAGATTAATAAGTCTGCCTTTAAATTCAGCCTCACACAAAATCTTAGGACATGGACAAAGACAAATTCTTTGCCAAAACAAAACACACATGGCCTCTAGTCTAGTTTCCAATAAAGTACTCATTCCCAACTGAAACCTCCTGAGTCTAGCCTTTACTGTCTACATTCCTATGAGCATTATGGTTTTCTGACTTCTGACCAGAATCACCCCTCAAGCTCTACTTACAGCACTCTAGGGCTTCTCTAGCCCACACTTTCAAAGCTTTCTAAACTCCCACAAACCAGTTCTGAAGGCTTCCAAACCACATGGTCACATGTAGTCACAGCAATGATTCTACTTTTCTGGTACCAATTTTCTTCATTAATCACTTTCCCATCACTGAGACAAAATACCCTACACTTGCAACTTAAAGGAGGAAAGGTTTATTTTGACTCACAGTTTCTGAGGGTTCAGTCCACAGTTGGTTTGCTCCAAGGCAGAAACAGCATGGTGAAAGCACCTGGTGGGTGAAAGATGTTCGACTTATGGCAGCCAGGAAGCAAAGAGAGAAGGGAGTAGCCAGGGACAAGATCACACCTTTCCAGGTCACTCCCCTAATGACACACCTTTCTGACCAGGCCCAATCTCCTAATGGCATATTCAGTTATGAATTCATAAGTGGCATCATGTCTCCATGATCCAATCACCTTCCAGAAGCCCCACCTTTAAATATATGAGACTTAGGGGGACATTTTATATCTGCATCATAATAGATATTCTTTATTTGTTTGTTAGTTTTATGGGCCTGGAAATGGTTTCATTGTGCAATGGGAATAGATATTTCTAAGCAGCCATGTCGGAGCAATCAGGGCCACCCACCCAGAATTAAGAAGGCTGTTAATGACATGCAAACCCATGGGCAAAGCAGAGTTCTGTAATATAGTGATGGGATTTTTATTGTCAAGTACTTATTATCTTTTCCATCTGTTTCACAATAATGGGAGGATGCTCTGGTAAGTGTATATGGGGAAGACACACTTTTCATCTTGGGCTCCAATAAGGTGCTCCACACCATTGCAATAACCATTTGCCCCCATTCTCAGATTTTTGTTATTTGTAAATTTGATAAACATTGTTGTATCTTTGTCTAAGGCATTGATAAATATATTGATCCAAGAAGTTCACGTATAAACCATAACTCTTGATTGAAATGGCTTATTCTAGTTTTAAAAATTGTTCAGACCAAAAATTTACTTACCTGTAATCATTTGCTTCCTATTTCTCTACCTTTGTATTTCTGTACCTAGGAGGCACTCGTTATTTACTACAATGAATTGTACTCTAATTAACTTAAAAATATGATTGACTAAAATACCTCATTTCACATGCAGGCCACATAGCTGAAAGTCTATAGTGTTCTGTAATTCGTGTTTCCTCTCATTTTCATCTACACAGAAAAGTATTGCTAATTCTTTTCTTTGGTTTAATTAGAACAATTATCTCTACAAATGTTTTATTCTTCAGATAGCTATACAGAATAAAGAGGAGAAAGTTACAGAACATCACACTTTTATGATGTCAAGAAAGAATTTTTTTAGAACTAGAGATGCTCAGACTTACATGGGAGGTAGTGACTGCCCTGTCACTAGACGTGTTGATTCGAAAAATGAACACCACTCACTGTGGTTGCCATAGTAAGACTTCTAAAGCATGACAGAAGTGTAAATGACCAAGATGGTAAATTCTATGTCATGTATATTTTAATGTAATAAAGAATTGGAGGAGTACAAGAGGAGCTCGGATTTTATTACTCTAGAGATCCTTTCCTACTCAAGAACACAACAATAGACCCCCAACAAAAACCATTATTGTAAGTTTCTGTATGAACAAAATTCATGATTTTTTCAGCTGAGTTTTGTATGCAACTATGAATCAAAAAGCAATATAAAAAAGAAAAATGTAATTATTTGCATGATTTCAAGCCCAAAGGCTAGACATGCATTGAGAACAGCCCCAACTTCCTTTTAAACAATCGATCACATAGCATTTTGTCTATACTCTAGAACCTACTCTATTCTCAGTCTTGATTATCTTTCTGAATGGTGTGGCTTGCAGATTTACTAGTTATATCATGTTATCCTATTTGTTCTAAAATTACCTCTTCCTTATCAAAGGGGAACATTAAAAGTCACTTCTATTGTTCCAACAGAAATGTTCTTTGAACAAATTCATCTAAATGTACTAATAAAAATATTGATATGATGTGTCCTAGAGAAATATATTTACAGGGATCCAAAGAAATAATAGTGGCTTTGGTTCCATCAGAGGTGAAATATATTTGGTTTCTCCACCTTGGTAGTCCTCAGGCTGGATGTTCACTACAATCACCTGAAAAACTTTTCAAGAGCAGATGATCGAGCCCCACCTCAGGCAATTAAATCACAATGTCCTAAGGGCAAAGAAGCCTGTTAAAGTTTCCCAATTGTTTTTAGTGTGCACCAAGAATGGAGAGCAAATATAACATTTGTATTTTGTACTTACTTTCTCTCGCGAGTGGTTACTCTCTGGCACAGATGAAACTTAATAACAAAAACAGTCAGGGGTTCTCTGTACAACGACTGATTCCGTGCCAGGAACCGAAACTCAGGTGCCATCAGAATATTTTAAGTGCCCAAAGAGGACAGATTGGCAAGTGGTGACTTCCAAAAGGAGTTTTTCTTCCACCATGTGGAGAAATGAAAGATCAAAAAATATTGCTATTCCTAAACTAGGCTGAAAAGAAAAATTTTTAATTCGCAGTTTGGAATTTAATTCACTACCAAACACAGTTGAGAAATAAGTAGACCATAATTTGGGAAATACCTACTGTGTCACAGCACACTGACTGTGTGAAGCTCATAACAGGCCACCAGCTCTGCACAGTGACAAAAATAACAATAGGCCCTGTGTGGTGGCCCACATCGGTAATCCTAGCTCTCTGAAGGCTGAGGCAGGAGGATGGCAAGTTTGAGCCCAGCCTGGGCAACTTAGCAACTCAGCAAGACCCTGTCTCAAAATAAAAAAGAAATGAGCTGAGGATGTCAACTCCGGTAAGCAATGCCCAGCTTATTGGCTTAGCATCGTTCTGAGTGTACGAATGGTGGACTTACTCAAAGAGAAGACCCATCCTGGGTGTGTGTACCAGCCCATGGGCTTGCAGCTGGATGGAATGAAAAAGGAAAGAAGGAAGCCTCGTTTCTCCTCCTTCTTTGGAGGCGCTCTAGTCCTCACCATCACCTTCAGACGTCCATCTTCATCTGCTGGCTCAGACCCTTCAGCCTTCCAGCACGAGCCCTTCACCATCCAAACACTATCTCCAGTGAGACTCTGCTGTGAGCTGCAGGTCTTTCACTTTTGATTGTTTGAATCTCCAGCACACAGAAAGCCCTTTTGCTCTCTTCCACACCTCGCTCTGCAGGCAGCCATCCTAAGCCCACCTTGTAATCCCATCTGGTACTACAGTGAACTCTGATACAAGAACTCCAATATGGTTCAATCACTAGAATCATGTTTATAAAAGGAGCACTTGTCAAATCTATGGAAGAAGCAACTGAAAAGTCCAACAATGGCAGTTTGTTTAAACAGATCATGAATGAAAAAATGATAGATTAATGTTATTGTAAGAAAAATTTCAGGTTTCACTGTAGCATGAATACTATAGTAACATTTTTATAAATACATATATAGATCAAATACAAACATATTAACTTTCATATGTATTTGTAGATTTCTATATATAAACGAGTAAATATATGAATATGTACATGGAATATATTATCACATACATAAGATTTCTCCATCCATTTGCTTTTTGTCTGTAGAACTAAAATTCCTGCTGATTTTTAATTTTTTGTTTCACTGTTCTTATTTTTCAATGTTTGAATAATGAACAAATAATTATATAGCAAAGAAAAAATGAAATATGGCTTTGTGCTATCTATTTTTCTTATGCAATGGTCGAGACAGAGTGCTGCTATGATGAATTACTTTCAAAGAAACAGCAAGTCTGTTTTGGGTCAAACACCCAGGTTCCTTCCATGCCCTAATTATTATTCTGCTTTTTTTCATTCTTTTCATGAATTAGAATATGTGCTATTTTTTAGATGAAGCAAATATTTTGTTGGATTATAAGAAAAAGTATGGAAATTTCTGGATTAAGTTTAGTCTTATTCTATAACTCTATGGACAGATTGATTAGCCCTTATCTGAACCTTGTTGCCCAGAAATGTTCCAAACTTCAGATTTTTTTTTTTTAGATTTTAGAATTTTTCATATCATAATGAGATATCTTTGGAATGTGACCCATATCTAAACATGAAATGTACCATTATTAACAGAGCCAAGGACAGAAACCATGTGATCATCTCAATAGACACAGAAAAAGCATTTGACAAGGTCCAATACCCATTGATGATAAAAAAAAAAAAAACCCTGCAGAAAGTTGGAAGAGATGGTCTTTATCTCAATCTGATAAAACCCATCTATGACAAACCAATAGCCAACATCATAGTAAATGGTCAAAAACTAAAAGCTTTCACTCTAAAATCCAGAGCAAGACAAGGATGTCCACTGTCACCACTTATTCAATATAGTTCTGGAAATATTAGCCAGAGCAATTAGACAAGAGAAAGAAAGAAAAGGAATAAGGATAGGAAAAGAAGAAGTTAAATTATCACCATTCGCAGATGACATGATACTCTATATAGAAGACCCAAAGTACTCCACCAAAAGGCTTCTAGACTTAATAACCAAATTCAGCAGCATAGCTGGGTACAAAGTCAACACTCAGAAATCAATAGCATTCCTGTACACAAATAACAGACTCACTGAAAGAGAAATTAGGGAAACAAAACTTTTCACAATAGCATCCAAAAAAATGAAATACCTAGGAACCAATCTAACAAAGGAAGTAAAATATCTATACATTGAAAACTACAGTACTTTGAAAAAAGAGACTGAACAAGATATCAGAAAATGGAAAGATATCCCTTGTTCTTGGGTAGGAAGAACCAGTACAGTGAAAATGGCCACACTCCCAAAACTGTTATACAGATTTAATGCAATCTCAATTAAAATACCAATAGCATACCTCACAGAATAGAGAAAACAATCCTAAAATTCATTTGGAATCAAAAGAAACCTAGAAAAGCAAAAGCAATTTTAGGCAACAAAAGCAAAGTGGGGCCATCACAATCCCTGACCTGAAATTATATTACAAAGCTACTATAATAAAAACACCATGGTACTGGCAAAAAAAAAAAAAACCAGACCCCAGGACCAATGAACAGATTAGAAGATGCAGAAACATGTCCAAACACTCTCAGTCACCTTATCTTTGACAAAGGGGCCAAACAACCTCACTGGAAGATAGCCTCTTTAATAAATAGTGCTGGAAAAACTGGCTCTCCACACACCAAAGATTAAAACTAGACCTGTATCTAAACTAAAATCCAAGTGAGTAAAAGAACTAAATATTAAAACAGAAACACTAAATGTGTTGGAAGATAGAATAGGCAGAACTCTTGAAGACATAAGTGTAGGCAAGGACTTTATGAACAAATTGCCCAGGAAATATCACAAAGAATCAACAAGTGGGATCCAATCTTATTAAAAAGCTTTTGCATAGCAAAAGAAACCACCAATAGAATGAAAAGACAACCCACAGAGTGGAAAAAAAATTTTGCCAACTATTCTTCTGACAAAGGACTAACATCTCGAATATATAAAGAATTCAAAAAAATCAGACTCCTCAAATTTAAAGACCCAATCCAAAAATGGGCAGCTGAAATGAATAGACCCTTCTCAGATGAAGAAGTAGAAACAGCAAATAAACATATGAAAAAATGTTCAACATCACTGGTCACTCAAGAGATGCAAATTAAAACAACACTGAGATTCTATCTCACTCCAGAAAGAACAGCTATTATCAAGAAATCAACCAACAAAAAGTGCTGGTGGGGTTGCAGGGAAAAAGGAACCCTTCTCCATTGTTGGTGTAAGTGCTGAATGGTGCAACCACCATGGAAATCAGTATGAGATTCCTCAGGGAACTAGGACTAGAGGTTGCATTTGACTCAATTATTCCCCTTCTTGGTATCTTCCCAAAAGAATTAAAAGCATCATACCACAGCGATATATGCACACCCGTGTATAGTGGCACAGTTTGTAATAGCTAAATCTTGGAAACAGCCCAAATGCCCATCGACTGAGAATGGATAAAGAAAATGTGGAGTTTTTTGTACAATGGAGTACTACTCTGCCATAAAGAATGATAAGCTTGAGGTATTTCGAGGAAAATGGATACATCTTGAGACCATACTCTTAAGTGAAATAAATCAGACACACATGTTTATATACTGCATTTTTCTCTAGTGTGAGAAACTGAAAGTGTAAATAAAGACTAAAATGTGTTATACTGGGAAAGGAAAGAAAGTGTTCAAATGGGAAGGGGAACAAGGAAGGGGGA
Source organism: Hystrix cristata (assembly GCA_004026905.1). Classification (NCBI taxonomy): domain Eukaryota; kingdom Metazoa; phylum Chordata; class Mammalia; order Rodentia; family Hystricidae; genus Hystrix; species Hystrix cristata. The sequence continues at coordinate 11,088 of PVJO010022378.1, read as the reverse complement.
AGGGGAGGGAGAAAGGAACAAAGGGACAAGAGAAATAAGAAATAGAAGGAAAAAACAGAAATAAATCTTTGGTAAATAAGGAGGGAGGTGGGGCAAAGGGAGGAGAGGGGAATGGGAAAAAAGAAGCAACAAGATACATCATCTACAGTACAAATCCCCTATGATGAATTTTATCACATGTACATCTAAAATGTACCGCTAAAATAAATTTTTTTAAAAAAAAACATGTATTTTGTATCTCCTTTAACTGTTCATTAAGCTGTTTTACTATTGTAGAATTGTGCTTCCACTGGTTCAGACTCAGTGGTTGGCTAGGTTTCCCCCCACCCTTGTCTTGGGAACAGACAAGTGGGAGGAGGAGTAACTACAAGGACTATTATATAGAAATGGTGTAAGACTCAAACTAGAGAAACTGTTTCAAAGTGAAATATCCTAGTAACAAAACCTGGAGACAGGGACAAAATCATTTAAACAACTGAAGCAACAAATTTAAGGACAGGACACAAAAAGCTGAAAGCCACTTACAGAAAAGCAACAAACTGCTAAAAACCTTCATATAACCACAAACTCTGCTCGCCCCCCCATCCCCATCCTGTAGCACCCCCCTCAAAAGAAAGAAGAAAATCTGGGGGAGAAATATAGAGGGATATATAAATATAAACTAACATAGCTACAAACAAGACAATGGGGAAACAAGGGCCAAGAAAACCCCCAATTAACCCCAACTCCCACAAGGCAGGAAAAAAATGAAAGAAAAGTAGAAGAAAAAATACCAGATAGCAGAAATCTATGAAACGTTCATGGAATAAATGAAAAAAATAGAACAACTTAAAGAGGAAATGAACCAAAAATTTACAGCAATGTCACTCAATATGCCCACAGTAAATTTCAGAGAAATAGACAAAAAAATTGGATGAGCTAACCAAGACAGTTCAAAGCTTGAATGACAGATTCAACAAAGACAAGGAAACTTCAAAAAAATGTCAAATAGCGATTCCAGAGATCAGGAGTACAATAGAATTTATTCACACTCAGAACGATCAGTGTGAAGATAGCGTTTCTGATATTGAAGACAAAATAGTAGATTATGAAAAGGAGCTCAAAGAAGACAAAAAGAAAATAAATGAACAAGAAAAAAACATACAGGAGATCCTAGATGAAAACAAAAAAAAATAATCTAAGGCTAATAGGAGTCAAAGAAAATCTTGAAGACTACACAGAAGGATTCACAAATATGCTTACAGAAATTTTTGAAGAAAACTTCAAAAATATAAAAAAGACCTTAAAATGAAAGTAAATGATGCTTATAGGATGCCAAATAACTACAATGAAATGAGACGTTCACCAAGGCCTATACTTATCAAACTCACAGATTGCCACCAAAAAAATAGAATCTTAAAGGCAGTCTGAGAAAAACAAAAAATCACATATAAAGATAAACCAATTAGAATCACAGCAGATTTCTCAGCACAAACCCTGAAGGCCAGAAGAGCTTGGAGCAAAGTATTTCAAGTCCTACAAGTGAATAACTTCCAACCCAGGCTAATGTATCCAGCAAAATTATCCCTTAATTAGATGGAGAAATTAGGTATTTCCATGAAAAAGACCAGCTCAGAAGATATATGGGCGCTAAACCAGCTCTAGAGAAAATACTGAAGAATATCTTAGACAGAAACATAGGAGTAGACGCATCTGAAAACACTGAGGAAATCAGTGAGGTCAGGGGATAAACAACAACAAAATACATCAGAAAAACTAAAACAAGCAACCTAGATTCAAAGAAGATAATGATGGTAAATAACCAACTCATCTCAGTAATATCGATTAATGTTAACAGCCTCAACTCTCCAATCAAAAGACACAGAGTGGCAAAATGGATCAAAAAACAGAACCCTACAAGCTGTTGCATTCAAGAAACACATCTAATCCAAAAACATATTCATAAACTTAAAATTAAAGGATGGAAAATAATATTTCATGTACCAGGACCTACAAAACAAGCAGGGGTAGCAATTCTAATATCAGACACAGTAAACTTCAAGTTAAACCAGATTAGAAGAGACAAAGAAGGTCACTACATACTAGGTAAAGGAATAATACAACAGGAAGAGATAACTTTGATAGACATGCATGCACCAAATACTGGAGCACCTACCTTGATAAAATAAAATCTGTTAAAATTAAAAGATCAAATAAATATTAACACAATTATTTTAGGGGACTTTAACATCCCACTGTCACAAAGAGACAGATCAACTAAACAAAAAGTCAACAGAGAAACTTCAGAGCTGATCCACACCCTTGAAAGTATGGATCTAACAGATATATACAGAGTATTCCACCCCTCCACAATAGAATATACCTTGGTACTTTGGCACATGGTACTTTGTCCAAAATAGATCACATACTAGTTCACAAGGCTGGCCAAAGTAAATACAAAAAAATTGAAATTATCCCATGCATATTATCTGACCACAGTGCAATGAAAATAGAAATCAAAGAAAGAAGAAAAGTCAGAAGAGGGAAATGCTCATGGAAACTTAACAACATACTCCTAAACAACCAATGGGTCACAGAAGAAATTGAAGAAGAAATTTAAAATTTTCTGGAAGATAGTGACAATGACCACACAACTCAAAGAAACCTTTGGGAATGTTGAAAGCAGTCCTAAGAGGAAAATTTATTGCAATTAACGCACACATCAGGAAAACAGAACAAGCCTAAATAAACTACCTTATGAACAGTCTCGAGATACTAGAGAAAAAACAACAAACCAGCCCCAAACCAAAACAAGGAGGAAAATCATAAAGATGCGAGCAGAAATTAATGAAATGAAACCAAAACACTATACAACATATAAAGAAAGCAAAGAATTGGTTCTTTGAAAGAATAAATAAAATAGACAAGCCACTAGCAAGACTTACTAAGAGAAAGAGAGAAAAGACCCATATAAATGCAATTAGAAATGACAGAGGTGAAATCACAACAGATACTGTCAAAATCCAGAAGATAGTAACTATTTTGAAAAATTATATTCCAACAAACTAGTACACACAGAAGAAATGGACAGATTTCTAGATTTCTAGACACAAACAACCACTAAAACTGACTCAAGAAGACATTAATATACTCAACAACCCAATCACAAGCAAGGAAATTGACTTAGCAATAAAGAATCTAACAACTAAAAAAAGCCCTTGACCTGATGGATTCACAGCCAAATTCTGTAAAACTTTTAGAGAAATTATATCACCAATACTCCTCAGGTTGTTCAAGGAAGCTGAAAGGGACAGAGTGCTTCCAAACTCATTCATGGAAGCCAGTATCACCCTGATCCCAAAACCAGACAAAGACCCAACTAAAAAAGAGAACTATAGACCAATCTCCTCAAGGAACATAGATGCAAAAATTCTCAACAAGATATTAGCAAACAGAATGCAACATATTATCAAAAAGCTGATACAAAAAAATTTAAAAATAAAAATAAAAAAGCTGATATATCACAATCAAGTAGGTTTCATCCCAGAGATGCAAGGATGGTTCAACATATGAAAGACTATAAATGTAATACACCACATAAATAGGAGCAAGGTCAAAAACCACATGATCATATCAATAGATGCATAAAAGTCCTTCAACAAAACCCAACACACCTTCCTGATAAAAACCCTGAAGAAAATAGGCATTGAAGGACTGTACTTGAATATGATAAAGGCTTTTCTATGACAGACCAACAGCCAGCATCATACTAAATGGGGAAACACTGAAAGCCTTCCCTCTAAAATCAGGAACTAGGCAAGGATGCCCTCTATCACCTCTGTTATTTAACATAGTGCTTGAAGATTTAGCCAAGCAAGAAGAAGAAATAAAAGGAATACGTATAGGAAAGGAAGAACTCAAATTATCACTATTTGCAGATGACATGATGCTGTACATGGAAGACCTAAAGAACTCCACCCAAAAGCTCCTAGAATTAATAACGAACTTCAGCAAAGTAGCAGGATATAAGATCAAGATGCAAAAATCATTAGTATTTGTGTATATCAACAATGAACAGGATGAGAAGGAAATTATAAAAACAATACCATTCACAGTTGCTTCAAGAAAAATGAAATACTTAGGAATTAACCTAGCTGAAGAAGTGAAAGACCTCTACGAAGAAAACTGTAGCACTCTGAAAAAAGAGACGGAAGAGGATACCAGAAAATGGAAAGATGTCCCTTGCTCCTGGTTAGGTAGAATCAATATTGTTAAAATGGCCATACTTCCAAAACTGTTGTGCAGATTCAACACAGTTCCAATCAAAATACCAACAGCATACTTCACAGATCTAGAGAAACAATCCTAGAATTTACATGGAAACAGAAGAAGCCTCGAATAGCGAAAGCAATACTGAGCAATAAGACCAAAGCAGGTGGCATAGCAATCCCAGACTTCAAACTATACTACAAAGCAATAGTAATAAAAATGGCTTGGTACTGGAATAAAGATAGACACATAGACCAGTGGAACAGAATCGAGGACACAGAAACTTCTCCAGACATATTCAAATATATGATCTTCGACAAAGGATCCAAATACATACGTGGGAGGAAAAATAGCCTATTTAACAAATGATGTTGGGAAAACTGGTTGTCAGTTTGAAGAATGAAATTGGACCCATATTTCTCACCATATACTAAACTAAAATCAAAATGGATCAAAGATCTAAACATCAAGACAGAAACATTAAACCTTCTGGAAGACAGAATAGGTAAAACACTTGAAGACATAGGAATAGGAAAGGACTTCCTAAAGAGAACCCCAATTGCACAAGAAATTACAAGAATCAACAAATGGGACTACATTAGACTAAAGAGTTTCTGTACAGCAAAAGAGTCAATTAGGAGGGTGAAGGGAAAACCCACAGAATGGAAAAAAATCTTTGCTAGCTACTCCTCAGACAGAAGACTAACATCTAGAATATACAAAGAACTCAGAAAAATTGAACTACCTAAAATCAATGACCTACTCAAGAAATGGGCCAGAGAAATGAACAGATACTTCATAGTGGAAGAAATACAAATGGCCAACAAATATATGAAAAAATGTTCAACATCTATGGCTATTAGAGAAATGCAAATTAAAACAACTCTAAGATTCCACCTTACCCCAGAAAGAATGACAATCATTAGGAAGTCAAACAATAACAAATGTTGGTGAGACTGTGGTGAAAAGGGAACCCTCCTACACTGCTGGAGGGAATGCAAACTAGTACAACCATTACGGAAATCAGTATGGAGCTTTCTCAAGAGTGTGAAAGTAGAAATCCCATATGACCCAGCCATTCCCCTACTAGGTATCTTTCCTGAAGAGCTAGAGACATCATACTACAGAGATACTTTCAGAACAATGTTTATAGCAGCACAATTTGTAATAGCTAAATTCTGGAAGCAACCTATATGTCCATCAATAGATAGCTGGATAAACAAAATGTGGTATCTATACATAATGGAATACTATTCAGCTATAAAGAATGACAAACTAGAGTCATTCATAGGAAAATGAATGGACCTAGAAAATATAATGTTGAGTGAAATAAACCAGACTTGCAATTTTGAATACCATATGGTAGCCCTCATTTGAGTGAGGCAAAATACAAACAAAAGAAAAGGGTAAACAATGGATACAAAAAGGCAAAGTGTTAGATATAAGCTAATAGACAAAGGGCTCAAGGGAACAAGAAGAGGGCAAAGGACGGGAATGGGAATCCAGAGGAATAATGATACCTTAAAAATAAGAACCTAATAACCCAAACTTAAAACGGTGACATATACAGTAGGTACTACAGTACCTTTATGTAGTTGTGACTTAATGCTGCATCTATGTGGTTGTTTACGTTGCTCACTGTCATAAGCAAAAGGCACACTGTGTTGTGGTCTGTAAGCTTGTGTAATGGCCTGTAAGTTTGGGTAATTTTGGATAAATTTTAATAAAAATCTATTAAAAATAAATAAATAAACATGAAATTTATTCGCATTTTACATACACATAGTCTAAAGGTAATTTTATATAATATTTAAAGTAATTTTTACGTGAAACAAAGTTTCATGATATGGAACTTTCCATGAGCACCATCAAGTCCATACTCAGAGTTTTGGATGTTGGTGTACTTCCAAGTATGGATTTTCAGATTAAGGATTCTCAACCTATATGATGTGTCAAATAATCACTAACCAGAGTGAGTGATCATGAGGAAGAGGAGAGAAACACCGAATTCATATTCCAATTTAACCTCTCAAAATCTAGTCCACATTGAATCTACTATCAAAGCTTTCCAATCCACTACTCTCTCCCTCATCTGAATTCTTACAGCTTTTTGTCACCATAACACATTAAACTCAATTCAATATTGGGTTACGTTGATATATTTCTTTTCACATGTAAAAAATGTAAGTAAACCAATGAGAGGGCTATATTACACACAAGCCCAACACAATGTTAAGGATACAACTGGTCAGTACCTACTTTAGAGCTATGAGAAGATGGCACCTGCACAATGGACCCTCTCCGTTGCACGCCCACTAGGAGCGGTCAGGTTTCTACATCTAAATCACTGAGTCCTTTCAGTGATCTGTTACAGCAGATTATTCCATAGCATGTTGACAATAATTCTAATTCATCTAATTCATTGTTATTTATAATAAAGATGTCTGCATCTGATCATGAACATATTGCTTAACTAAGCAGAAAATTCTTTACTTAGGTAGCACATGTGACAGCCAAAATTTTATTCAAAGGACAAATTCAGGTCCTCCCAAACTTTGTTTTGGGGAATATGAGAGCATTAAAATACAGGAAAGAGGAGAGGAGGATGATGAGCGAAGAAAATCTGGGCTTGGCGGGGAACCTGTGTATGTATTCCAGCTACTCAGGAGGCTGGGGCAGGAGAATCATGAGTTTGAGGCAGACTGAGCAACTTAGCAAGACCCCATTTTAAGCAAAGTAAAACAAAAAGAGTTTCTCATTGAAGTAAGAATAAAAAATGGTGCATATTTTCACCAACTCTTGGGAGCTTCCACTGTGCATTAATACCCTGTGGCGCCTGCGGATTCCTGCAGTGAGTAAACCTGTTTGATTTCCTTTAACACACCATTTCTCAAGGAAATCATTTGTGGTGCAACATTCAATAACATCCTGAAAAGCATCCTTTAGGAAATGCTCATGAGGAGACTCAAACTCACATTTTCTCTTCCTTAAAGCTCCATACCAAAATATCGTACTCTATTCCTGAGGAATCGCCATAGGGTTTGTGAGGATTGATTAAAGGAATCTTGACATCAGTAGTCTGTTACATCCAAAGTCCTCCTTAAAGGTTTCTCCTGCAGAAGATCGTCTTTCTGTGTCTGGGGAACCAAGTAAACAACCCATATACTTTAAGGTTCTTAGAAACAAAGATGGTTATTTCACTTGCCAGTTAGACTCCACAGTGCACAGAAGGCTGTCGGCCTTCTATTTACTAACATGTTTCCCAGATGTTCACATTCTTCTTCTCTGGTTCAGCTGTTAGATTATGATGGTAACACTTTACAATATTCTGCATGACAGTAAATCGGCTAACACCAAAGGAAGCTACAGATCACACAAAATGGGGCTGCTGGACAGAAAGAACGATGGAAAAGAACATCCGTCCTGATAGAGAACAAAACCTTCTGGCAATACTTAAAATATTAAAATCTGGTTTGCAGCAGCTTCTGTCCCTCTGCTGTGAAAACAGAGAAAAATGGGAAAAGCAAAGAGCTGGAATAGGGTTCTGGATGCCATAGTAACCGCATCTTCAGTGATGACATTATGTACCACCTGGCGCTCTTCCTGCTAAATTGCAATATTATGTCTCAGTATTCACCAAGGTGGGACAAAGCTGAGGCATAAAAAGGAACAATTGCATTAAAGAAACGGTTCACCTACAGGTTGGGGTGGGCATCAGTCTTTCTTATTTTCCTCATAATTCTTCTGTGCTACCAGGTGTTAGCACCATACCAAGATTTATGAGCAGAACCACAATTCGAAGTACCTGAAAGGTAAAACAGAAAACTATAAATTTGTGTATCGCAAGCCTACATAGAAGCCTTTACTGAAATCTACTTCAATATAAAAATCTTGCCGAATTTTCAGTCTGTTTAGTCAACAGAGCTGGTGAAGCAGGAGTGACCAGCCAGTGAAGAAACGAGGAGGATGACTGGGTGAGATCTTGGATGCTCTGCCTGTGCCTTCCCATGTGAGAATGCAGCGCTTCTGGGGCATGGTCACAGTGTTTCACAATATAGGGCAAAGAACTATGAAATAAAGGTAATGATGGTTTTCTACCTTCTTATCAAAAAAATGCCCTCGTATGGTTTTCGGAAACCTATCCAAATAGAAAAGTTCTTAAATTGTGGACTCAAATTCATCCCTAGATATATCAATATTAATTCAACAAGCATCTGTTCACTGACAATTTGTTCCACATAGAACACTACAAGTGCTGTGAAAGATACATCTCACTATTATGCACCAAATTTCCAGCTCTCTGCTTTGAAGATACTTGGTGACTGTACTTTCTGCCTCCTTTGGAAACTAAGTGTAGACATGTGACTTGTTTTGGCCAATAGAACATGAATAGAAAGGAAATGTGTCACTTCCAGGAAGAAGGTGTAAGAGCCAATGTGTCATTTGCCATGTTCTCCCCTCTGTGTCTGTGATCATAGAAGCAAAAAGTCTATCACTCTGTGTCCTTGTGTCACCGTACTGAACAGATCACACACACACACACACACACACACACACATACACACACACGTTAGACGAGAAATAATCTTTTAAGTGACTGAGTGCTGGATTGTTACTTACCACAGTATGATTTAGCTTCTCCTGTCTGATAAGGGAAAAGATCACAGCTGTTGGAAGCACTGTGTACACTGAGTACTTAAAACAGGATGTATTCTTATACCTTTGTCACAATCCCATGATAAAAGTATCTTTGGCATTTAACAGAGAGAAAAAAAGTATCAGAGGGACTAAGTAAACAGCTGGAAAGCAAACACAGGTGAAACCAAGATCTAAATTCTCATTCCGCCTCTTACGCATGCAGTCTGCTCTTGAGAAACTTAGATTGTAGTCAGACTAAATTTTCAAAAGATGAAACACTGAAACAAAGCAAGTGTGTAACATATATTACATAATAGGTTTAAAAACCTTTGCGGAAATACAAATAGAAAAAGATCACTGTAGACCAATTTGACCAGTAATATTGATATAAAATGTCTTGAGTAAAATCTGTAAGAGTTGGTGGAATTTTGAGGAATAGAAAGAATGGAGAAAATAAAGAATGTGAAAGGTACTGTACAACCAAACAAAAACAGGAAAGCAACTATCAGGAGACCAGATGGACTGGAGTTATTGCTCAATGGTAGAGCACTTTCTTAAAGGTCCTGGGTTCAATCCCCAGCACACACACACAAAAGAAGACAGGTATGGTTGGAGCAGAAGATTCTTACAGAAAAGAATGAGAAGGTAATAAGTGGATGATGGATGGGCTTTTTAATGGGTTTCTTCCCATGGTCCTAAGCATAAAATATAAGAGCAAATCATAAAATTCCAATTAGCACTAGAGAAATACATTGAGAAGTACATTTAGAATGATTGTCAACTTATATGAAAATACTACAAGGCCATAATGTTTAAATTTAGGATTGGAATTCACCATCCTATAACATCTCAAATTCCATTGTTAATTTTCCTCATTTCAGCTATAGGAAAGGAACCCTATCAACAAGAAAGAGGTTACCATGCAGACAGTAAGACACGATGCGCAACACCGTGCTCAGTTGACAGTAAGGGTCACATCGGAGTTCCTCCTCTGCCAATTTGAGTCCCACAATTGTAGTCTCACAGTTTACAGTCTAGTTATTGTGTCACAGTTACTTTCCTCATCACTGAGCCACAGTATCTAACACCCACAAATTAAAGGACAGGTTTGTTTTGGCTCACAGTGTGTAGAGGTTTCAGTCCATAGTTGGCTGGTTGCAAGGCAGTACAGCATGACAGAGGGGCAGGCAGAGGTGAAACAGCCCGTGGCATGGCAGTGGGAAGCAGAGAGAGATCGAGGGAGGAGAGAGGGAGATGTATCGTTCCAGGCCACACCCACAGTGACCCACTTCCTCTGACCAGGTTCCTCCTTCCAACATTGCATTTCGCTGTAAATTCAACAGTAGATTAATCCACTGATAAGCATCACACCACCACAATCCAATCACCTCCCAAAAGCCCACCTATGAGCACATGAGGCTTTGGGGGACATCTAGATATAAATCATAATGCAGGGTAAACAGTAGGAAGCTAAATTGCTTTCAGTGGAAGAAATGTGACTTGAAATATTTGGGAACCAAAAAATTGGTTCATGAGCACACCTTAATGGATGGCGGGTGTTGAACAAATAGACCTCAACTTGTGAGAAGTTCCACAGGTGATGAGGCAGCCATGTCTAGAGAATATTTAAGTAGCAAGAGATTATGGAAGGGAAGTGTAGAAGATAAAACAGGGAAGTAGCTGGCAAATAAGGGTTTGTGAAAGAATCAGCCAGATCATCAATATGTTAATGTGTAAGAACAACAATCAGATTGTGGATGGGTTTTAAAGCTGAAGAAAATGTTGCAAAAGATATAGGGAGACACGAGAGGTTTTTGAACAGAGTAATGTAATTTCTTTTTATTTATTACATTATTACTCATTTCCTTTTATGTTCTCTTGAGTGCTCAAAATTGGGGAAAATAATGGCAAGCAATTGTTTTGAGGTCTTTTAAAATTTTATTTAAAGAATCCTTTATCTTAACAAAAGTAAAATGTTTCAAATGGAAGTGATTTTCTATTATACATGCACTACAACATTTTACATATTAGATTTAGAAAATGTAATTTTTAAAAGACCCCATAGACAATAGTAAACAATAATTATAATAGCTATATAATAGCTCTGACCAAACCTGACAAAATGTAAAAGTAATGAAGTGTGTAAATTATACACCAATAAAGTCTTCACCAAAAAAAGAAAAGTAACAAAAAACATAGGTT
>PVJO010022377.1:0-28165 GCA_004026905.1 Hystrix cristata | reverse complement strand
GCTGAGGACTCACCAGGCTGCGGTCCCGGGATCGCGCCCACGAAGGAGTGTGCCCACGGAGGATGGGGTTCAGGCAGACCTCTGCCCACGGAGCACTCCAGCCAGGTAGGGTGTCGAGCCGGGAGAGTGCTCTCACAGCGGAAGAGGCTCCACGGAGCACTGAGCTGAGCTCAGGGAGGAGGCAGGAAGCAGCTCTGAGCTTCAGGGGGATGGCAGGGCTTTTCGAGGGCCTGCAGTGGCCTGTGCAGTGTTCAAAAGTCCTTCCTCCCGTAGGCCACGCCTTCCGGGGGTGGAGCCACCAGCGTTGGCGTGTTTATCTCCACCAATCACGACCTGAGCTGCCTAGAGTTACCTGGGGAACAGGCCTGTGATGTCATTTCTCCCCTCCTGCCTTTAGGTAGAGTGGCCCTCAGAGACCCAGGGAATAATTGTGCACAAGTGAAGGGCTACCTATTCCCGTCTGCGTTATGAGGTTCCCGACCTCTTTTCTAGTGAGATTTCCTCCCGCACCCAGCAATCCTGTCCGTCCCCCTATGACCGTATGGCTTGCAAGGAAGGACCATGCATTCCACAGTTGGAGCGAAGTGCGTCCGTAGTGGGATCCGAGGCGCAAAATAGGCATGGGCATTTACAGATGTGTCCGGGTTTGGAGGCCCGTGCCTTCATCCCATCACTGGGGAGGCTGGGGCCAGAGGATTGCTGTGAGTTTGAGGCCCGCCCGGGATCCAGAGGGAGTTCAAGGCCGGCCTGAAGTACATAGTGAGAGCCTGTCTGCACAATGCAACACAAATCCATAAACACTGCCCTGCGTGGGATGAGCGGAAATGTCGTTTTGGACAGCTCCAACTTAGGATGGAGAAAACCATGTAAGCGGCACTCTGATTCTGCCTTCATTTTCCAATTTGAATAAAGTCTCTCCTGTATAGGGTGACTCGTGCTGCCAGCTCCCTTCAGGGTGCTGACTCTGAGCTAGTTAGATAGGTGGGTGGGTGGCCACACAGGTGGTGGTGACAGATAGGAGGGAGGTGAGGAGAGCAGGGGGTGGAGCCAGTGAGATGGGGATGGCCCCGCCTCCCCGGGTTTGGCTTTCTTCCAAGGTTTTTTCCTTGGAACCCTTCAGGGCATCACCTCCGTTCTTGGCGTTGATCAATGTCCGCACGTATACCGAGTACCAAGGACACTGGATGGAAGAAGCACGGAGTCCCAAGGCCTTGTCATCAACGAAGTCTGCCCAGTGCCTCCAAGGTCAAACAAACCACAAGTATGGGAAGAAAACTGTTATGTCAGAATGCAAAGAGTACCGAATTTGCCCAGTTTCAAAGCAGTAAAGTACGTGTATTTTCAAGCACCCCATTCTTTTGCCCCAAGGGTTTTATGATATATTTTAGGATAAGTGAGAAATGCTCTCTCCCACCCCACCCCTTTTGTTTGTTTTATTTTTCTATTTTGAGACGGGGTCTCACTATGCAGTTCAGGCTGATCTTAAACTCTGTTGCCCAGGTTGGCCTCCAACTCACAGTGATCCTCCTGCCTCAGCCTCCAGAATGCTGAGATTACATACACAAGCCACATCTCCTGGCTTGCACTTTGAAAAACAAAACCAAATTCAAACCAAACAAACTTCAAACAAAAATCCAGCTTTACTGAAGTATGATTGTTATGCAATAAAGTATGTATATGTATATTTTTAATTAACTAGACTGTGCAGTGTGCCTCCACTAAAGCCTCAGGATTGCACAGACTGTGAGCTGTCCCCAACATGCCAGGAGACAGGAGCCTGGCTCTTAGCAGAAGATGGTGATCGCTTAGGAATCAGTGAAGCCAGCACTAGATGTAGAGATCTAGTGGAAAATTGTTTTGGAACGGCTAGTCAACGCTTACCTCTACTTGGATGAGTTCTTATTGAAAAAGGCAATTTGACTAGTTTGTGCAGAAAGAAGCCCAAAGCAAGGTAGTTTTTGTCATTTTATGACACTTTCCTTTATGGCAATATTGTCATCCAGAAGAGAAAATCTGACAATCAACCTGTGATTCCCCTGGAAAATGGTCCTGATGATTTATCAAAGACGAGGGGGATTTAAAGAACAGATGGATTACTAAGACATCAACTAAATTACTTGAAATTTGTGCCACCACTGCCACAGAAAAGTCAGGACGGATGCATCATATGAATAAAGGCATTCCTGCTTTACTCTCCCAAGGTGGGATGACCCCACACACAAACGTGCTGTTTTCTGGGTTCTCAACCCTGTGGCAACTGCACATTTGTGTTTTCAGAAAGCAGACTTCACACAGGTTCGTCAGAGGCATCACGACACAAATGTGGTTTTGTGGGCCCTGCTCTGGAAGAGAGTTCTCCTTTCTAGCTTGTCCTCCAAGCCCATGTGGTTCCGTGATTTCTGCTATTACCTGCTTTGCCAGCCTGCATGTCAGGCCTTTAGAGTCGCTCAGGAAAGTCTCCTTTAAATGATGAACTCAATGATGATGACAGTGATGGTGGTTATGGCACTGGTAACTATGGACACGGTTTGAAACTTTAACCAGGAGTGACTGAGAAATCATATTTGGGGAAAAGTTAAAATTCTCTCTTGATTTCACTGTAGCCAAGACTTTGCTTGAGAAACTTGGAACATGTGTGCCTCAGTGTAGTATTAGAAAGTAGGTGCCCCCCCTCCCCCACTATGCTCTTCTGCAGGGACAGACTTCTGCAAAGTAGTCAGTAAAGTTTCAATTTCCAGTTCTTGCGTATTTCTGGATTATTTTTTTGGGAGGTCGGAGAAAACGTTTATTTAACAGATTCTGTACCATATTGTTCTTTTTATTTCAGTTATAAGGAAAGCTAAAAGCTTAGAAGGATGGGAACACGAGTATACTGTGTTTAGTTAATAGTCTTATTAACTTTTTTTCTAATCATCCTAGTGGTTACAGCAAAACAATCCCTTATTGTCTCAATTTTTGGTTAAAAAAAACGATTTGTTGCTTTTTGAGGTAATAAAATGAGTGTTTATAAATGGGTAGAATTAAGAATACTTCTCATCTGACAAGTATAATCACTAAATTTAATTATCTTCATTTTGTAAGAATATTTTCTCATAAAATATTGTGTTCTCTGTGTGTGTGTGTGTGTGTGTGTGTGTGTTTGTGTGTTTGTTTGTTTTGTTTTGAGACAGGGTTTTGCTATATTACCCAGGTTAACCTTGAACTCACAGTGATCTTCCTGCCTCAGCCTCCCAACTGCAATAAACTATGTATTTAATTGTATGGTGATATTAGTTTCAACACCCCTGAAACTATTGCTGCAAGCAAGATAGTAAACATATACAAACATTTTTCTGTGCTTTGCAATGAATTTGTCACTCCTGTTCCTCCATCTCCAGGCAACCACATCCAGTTTGCTTTCTGTCACATAGAGTTGTTGGCATTTTTCTAGAGTTTTACACAGATGGAATTTCAAATTTTCTCTGTCTTCTTTCACTCAGAGTAATTATTGATATATGTTGTTATATTATGTATCAATATGCTTTTTATTAGTGATTTTTCATCTTGCATTTATACCACAACTTTTTTATCCCTTCATCTACTGATAGATATTTAGGTCCATGTAGTTTTTCTCTTTTTTTTCAAAAAAATTAAATATATTTTTGTTTGTTTGTTTTGAGACATGATTTCCCTGTGTGGTTGAGGCTGGCCTTGAACTCACTATGTAGGCCAAGCTGGCCTTGGATGCAGTGGATCCTCTCTCCTCAGCCTCCTGAGTGTGGGGATTCAGACATGCACCACCATGCCCAGCCAAAAATATTATATATAGATATAAAAATTGTAAAGTGCAGATTTCTAGGCCCACCTCTGTAGATTCTGATTTTGTAGAGAACGAGAATTTGAATCTGACCAGTGTGAAGTGCTGTTACTACAGATCAAGCAGCTACTTCGTGCAACTCTTCCCGGAAGAAACCTGATTCCATTCATTTTCTTTAAAGAAAGATATGACTGGGTGTGGGGGTGCCTGCCGGTAGCCCCAGCATTTGGGAAATTGAAGCTGGAGGGTTGCCGTAAATTTGAGGCCAGCCTGGGCTACATAGTGAGAACCTGTCCCAAAGTCCCCGGGTTCAATCTCTCATAGCCCCCTCAACAAAACAAACAAAAAGAGCATTCAATGTTTTCAATAAATCCTTACTTAAGTATACTGTTTGGCATGACTATAGGTGTACATATACACCTAAACATGCATAATGAAGTTTTCAAAAATGTATAAAAGACAGAGACTGGTAGCTCAGAGAAAAAATAACCGGGGTCAGGGTACATAATATGCTTTGGAAATGAGGCAGAGACATGTTCTTTGTCTCTTCTATCTGGTCTTGCTCGTTGCTGCCTCTGCCAGAGTGAGTTGCACTCCTCAAAACTGTCCACACTGGGACTGATTGGCATCAAATTTTTGTGTCCAGGAGTTCAGCTTGGGACCTTTGTGAAACAGGGAGACATCTCACCTTTGGGAGTGCATTTCTCATGATTTAGTGGCACATTTCTAACTACATGTCTTGACTTCCAGATGAGAAGTGCCTCTTAGGCAAAGACCCATTTCTTATTCCCAGCCATCTTTAATCTTTGTTAACTGATCACCTTTTCTCCTGGAAACTTTTCCTGATACTGCCTTTCTTTATGATCATGGTCTGTCTTGCACCCTCTTTTTGCGTGTTCCTCTACCCAGACAGTCATTTAAATGACCCAGTTTTCTGCTTTGCATAGTGGTAAACCCAGCAACTCAGGAGACTGAGGCAGGAGGATTGCCTGAGCCCAGATGATCAAGACCAACTGGGGCAACAAAATGAGGCACTGTCTACTTGAAAAAAAAAAAAGAAGTTGTTTTGCACTCAGGCATGTCGGAGCACTATGGGAACCTGAGGCAGGAGGATACCAAATTTGAGCCCAGCATGGGAAACTTAGCAACTTAGCAAGACCCAATCTCAAAATAAAAATATAGAAGGCCTGGGGCTGTAGCTCAATGTGAAGGCCCTGGGTTCAATCACTGGTACTGGAAAAAGAAAGAAAGGGAGGGAGGAAGGACAAGAGGGAGGGAGGAAGGAAGGAAGGAAGGAAGAAAAAGTGGAAGAAAAAGAGACAGGGAGGGAGGACTGAGGGGGGAGGGCAAAAGGAAGCGTGGAAGGAAGGAAGAAAAATAAATTCTCTTTGCTGTCCTTGCTTGGGCATCCTAAAGCAATTCAATGGACCCTCAAACGGGTGCAAAAACTGCCCCAGTTTAGCACAGTGGTTAGAGCATTTGCCTTGCAAGCACAAGGACCCGAGTTCGATCCCCAGCACCAAAAAAAAAAAAAAAGAAACTGCCCCATTTTTTTCTTCCCATAATGTGGGGGAAACTGTTAAGATACATAGAGAAAATTATGGGGGTTACCATAAAGTTGTTGTTTCTACCCAGAAGAGTAATAAATCATATTCATATCATGCACTCTGAAGGGCAGATCTGCTCTTTGGTATTCTGCCTCCAGGTCCAAACCTGAGAGCCTCACACCAGGTGTAATCAAGACACGGCCTGGTCGAGGGGTATTCTTCAAATGTACATGACCTGTGCTCTTCAAACATGTCCAGGTCATCAAAGACAAGACAGCGAATAAGCTGTCATGGAGGAGACAAAGGAAAGCTGATGGTTCATGCGACATGGTATCTCGGCCAGGCTCTGGGAGGACGGAGGGCACAGTGGGAAACTCCTAAACCAAACGCAGTCCTCTGCTGGAGCTAAAGGTCGCTTGGTTGCGTTACTCTTTTAGAAGGATCAACTTTTGGTTTCCTTAGTTTTTCTCTATTCTACACTTGACTATTTTGTTTGCCTTGGCTCTAATCTTTATTCTTTCATTCCTCTTTATAGCTTTGGATTTTATTTGGTCTTTTTCAAAATCTTTCAAGTGTGAGGTTGGGTTATTGATTTGAGATTTTTCTTGATTTTTCATGGGTTTATAGAGATACATTTCTTACTCAGCATTGCTTTCACTGCATAGCATATGCTTTGATATTTTCATTACCCTTTTTTGTTACCTGAATGAGGGTCTTATCCAGGTTCCTGATGTCCTGAACAAAGACTTGAACAGGACTCCCAAAAAAGACAGCAAGGTCAAAAGTTTATGGAAATTGGGCCTGTGGAAAGAGGAAGCTTAGGTGTGAGGGTTGTAAGTGCGAAGGTTTGTCTGGGATTGAAGCTGGGTCTGAGGTTTTACCCCTGCCCATGAGTGGCTTGGCTCTGCCCTTCCACTGAGTGGTGGAATTTTTTACTTTTTCTGGCCCTTGGAGGACTCTGACAGACTCCAGAGGAGGTGTGTGCCACATGGCACAGTCAGCGACTTGGTAATTACGGCGGGGGTCTCCCAGGCTTGCAGAAGACCGCTGTGCTTCAAGACTTAATGCGTATGATCCTGTCACTGTTGCCCTCTGTGTGTAGACCTGGTATCCTGGTCCTGTACTGACATTTAACTCAGAAGGTGGTTCTAGACCAGAAAATGAGTTTAAGATGGATCCTCACTTCTTTCTCCAGCCATTTCCTTAGTTACCTCCTTTGTTTTCATTTATTCTCAAATGGGAAGTGTGCTTTGATTTTCATTTATTTTCTAATTTCTCTGTGATTTCTTATTGGACCCATTGTTTAAGACCATGCTGTTTCACTTCCACAAATTTCTGAATTTTCCAGTTTTTCTTTTATTGACTTCTAACCCATCATGTTTAGATAAGATACTTTAAATCACTTTTTTTGTGTGTGATAGGGTCTGGCATGGAGTTCAGGCTGCCCTTGAAATTGTGGTGATCCTCCTGCTTCAGCCTCCCAAGTGCTGGGATTACAAGTGTGCACCATCACACCTGGCTCATGTTTTTAAAAAATGTATTGAGAATTGACTTGAAGACTGCCATATGGTTTATGTCCTCTGGGTACTGACTGAGAATGTGTGTTCTATCATTGGATAGAGTGTTCTGTACCTGTCTGTTAGATCAAGTCCTCTGTTTCCTTATGTATTGTTTATTCTATACATTATTGAAGGTGGAACACTGAACCCTCCAGCTATTACTGTGGAACTATCTACCTTCTCCCTTCAAGTCTGGCATTTATCCATTTCATTCAGAAATATTTCTAATTTCATTAGCATTTGTATTTAAACTTTTATTAATTTACAATCTCATTCTTTGTCTTTTGTAAGTTTTTCTGTCTTAGTTACTTTGCTCTTGTTGTTGAGACAAAATACCCAATACCCAAAATTAAGGGAGGAAGGGTTTATTAGCTCATAGTTTGTAGTTTTCACTCCACAATCAGCTGGCTTTGAGGCAGGGTGGCATGACAGACAGGCAGAAGGCAGCAAGGTAAGCAAGGGGCCTGAGCAGCTTCTTTTTGTGCCTTATTTCTTATCCAGGCTGCCAGGATTAGGGCAGTGCCAAACCAATCAGTGGATTGATTTAGTAACCACATGCCCTTAATCTCAGTATCACACACTCTAGATTCAGCCATCTCTGAAGAAGCCCCAACTATGACCTTCTGAGGCTTTTTTTTTTTTAGATTACCTTCTGAGGCTTTTTTTTTTAGATTTTCATTAAAATTTATCCAAAATTACACAAACTTACAGGCAATTACACAAGCTTACAGACCACAATTGATTGTACCTTTTGCTTATGACAGTGAGCAATGTAAACAACCACCTACATACAGCAGTAAGTCACAACTATATAAAATTACTATAGTACCCAGTGTACATGCCACTGATTTAAGTTTGGGTTATTAGGTTCTTATTTTTAAGATATCATTATTGCTCTGGAGTCCCATTCCCCTCCCCCTTTGCCCTCTTCTTGTTCCCTTTAACCCTTTGTCTATTAGCTTATATCTAACACTTTGTCTTTTTGTGCCCATTGTTTACTCTTTTCTTTTGTTTGTATTTTACCTTACTAATTGAGAAATACCATGTGGTATTCCAGCTTGTGAGACTGGTTTATTTCACTCAACATTATATTTTCCAGGTCCATCCATTTTCCTACAAATAACTCTAGTTTGTCATTCTTTACAGGTGAGTAGTATTCCATTATATATAGATACCACATTTTGTTTATCCAGCTATCCATTAATGGGTATACGGGTTGCTTCCAGAATTTAGCTATTACAAATTGTGCTGCTATAAACATTGTTGTGCAAGTGTGTCTGTAGTATGATGTCTCTAGCTTTTCAGGAAAGATACCTAGTAGGGGAATGGCTGGGTCATATGGGATTTCTACATTCAGACTCTTGAGAAATCTCCATACTGATTTCCATAATGGTTGTACTAGTTTGCCTTCCCATCAAAAGTGTAGGAGGGTTTCCTTTTCATCACAGCCCCACCAGCATTTATTGTTTGACTTCCTAATGATTGCCATTCTTTCTGGGGTAAGGTGGAATCTTAGAGTTGTTTTAATTTGCATTTCTCTAATAGCCATAGATGTTGAACATTTTTTCATATGATTATTGGCCATTTGTATTTCTTCCACTGTGAAGTATCTGTTCATTTCTCTGGCCCATTTCTTGAGTGAGTCATTGGCTTTAGTTTAATTTTTTTGAGTTCTTTGTACATTCTAGATATTAGTCTTCTGTCTGAGGAGTAGCTAGCAAAGATTTTTTTCTCATTCTGTTGGTTTTCTCTTCACCCTCCTAATGGACTCTTTTACTGTACAGAACTCTTTAGTCTAATGTAGTCCCATTTGTTGATTCTCGTTGTTATTTCCTGTGCAATTGGGGTTCTGTTTAGGAAGTCCTTTTCTACTCTTATGTCTTCAAGTGTTTTACCTATTCTGTCTTCTAGAAGGTTTAATGTTTCTGTCTTGATGTTTAGATCTTTGATCCATTTTGATTTTAATGTAGTATATGGTGTAAGATATGGGTCCAATTTCATTCTTCCACAAACTGACAACCAGTTTTCCCAACACCATTTGTTAAATAGGCTATCTCTCCTCCAATGCATGTATTTGTATCCTTTGTCAAAGATCATATATTTGAATATGTCTGGAGAAGTTTCTGTGTCCTCAGTTCTGTTCCATTGATCTACATGTCTATCTTTATTCCAGTACCAAGCTGTTTTTATTACTATTGCTTTGTAGTATAGCTTGAAGTCTGGGATTGCTATGCCACCTGCTTTGGTTTTATTGCTCAGTATTGCTTTTGCTATTCGAGGCTTCTTCCGTTTCCATATAAATCCTAGGATTGTTTTCTCTAGATCTGTGAAATATGCTGTTCGTATTTTGATTGGAACTGCACTGAATCTGTATAACAGTTTTGGAAGTATGGCCATTTTAACAATACTGATTCTACCTAACCAGGAGCAAGGGACATCTTTCCATTTTCTGATATCCTCTTCAATCTCTTTTTTTCAGAGTGCTATAGTTTTCTTTGTAGAGGTCTTTCACTTCTTTAGTCAGGTTAATTCCCAAGTATTTCATTTTTGTTGAAGCAACCATGAATGGTATTGTTTTCATAATTTCCTTCTCATCCTGTTCATTGTTGGTATATACAAATGCTAATGATTTTTGAAAGTTGGTCTTATACCCTGCTACTTTGCTGAAGTTGGTTATTAATTCTAGGAGCTTTTTGGTGGAGCTCTTTGGGTCTTCAATGTAGAGTATCATGTTATCTGCAAACAGTGATAATTTGAGTTCTTCCTTTCCTACACGTATTCCTTTTATTTCTTCTTCTTGCCTAGTTCTCTGGCTAATGTTTCAAGTACTATGTTAAATAACAGAGGTGATAGTGGACATCCTTGGCTGGTTCCTGATTTTAGAGGGAATGCTTTCAGTTTTTCCCCATTTAGTATGATGCTGGATGTTGGTCTGTCATAAATAGCCTTTATCATATTCAGGTATGGTCCTTCTATGCCTATTTTCTTCAGCGTTTTTATCAGGAAGGTGTGTTGGATTTTGTCGAAGGCCTTTTCTGCATCAATTGATATGATCATGTAGTTTTTGACCTTGCTCCTATTTATGTGGTAAATTACATTTATAGTTTTTCATATGTTAAACCATTGTTGCATCGCTGGGATGAAACCTACTTGATTGTGATGTATCAGCTTTTTAATAATATGTTGTATTCTATTTGCTAATATTTTGTTGAGGATTTTTGCATCTATGTTCATTAAGGAGATTGGTCTATAGTTCTCTTTTTTAGTTGGATCTTTGTCTGGTTTTGGGATCAGGGTGATACTGGTTTCCATCAATGAGTTTGGAAGCACTCTATCCCTTCAATTTCCTTGAACAACCTGAGGAGTATTGGTGATATAATTTCTCTAAAAGATTTATATAATTCGGCTGTGAATCTATCTGGTCCTGGACTTTTTTTAGTTTTTAGATTCTTTATTGCTAAGTCAATTTCTTTGCTTGTGATTGGGTTGTTGAGTATATTGATGTCTTCTTGTGTCAGTTTTGGTGGTTCGTTTGTGTCTAAGAATCTGTCCATTTCTTCTGTATTTACTAGTTTGTTGGAAAATAATTTTTCAAAGTAGTTACTCCCTATCTTCTGAATTTCAACAACATCTGTTGTGATTTCACCTTTGTCATTTCTAGTTGCATTTATATGGGTCTTTTCTCTCTTTCTCTTAGTAAGTCTTGCCAGTGGCTTGTCTATTTATTCTTTCATAGAACCAACTCTTTGCTTGATTTATTTGTTGAATAGTTTTTTTTAGTTTCAATTTCACTGATTTCTGCTCTCATCTTTATGATTTCCCTTCTTAGTTTTGGTTTGGGGCTGGTTTGTTGTTGTTTCTTTAGGATCTCAAGACTGTTCATGAGGTGGTTTATTTGGGCTTGTTCTATTTTCCTGGTGTGTGCATTAATTGCAATAAATTTTCCTCTTAGGATTGCTTTCAATGTGTCCCAAGGATTTCTTTGAGTTGTGTGGTCATTATCATTATCTTCCAGAAATTTTTTAATTTCTTCTTTGATTTCTTCTGTGACCCATTGGTTGTTTAGGAGTATATTGTTAAGTTTCCATGATCATTTCCCTTTTCTGACTTTTCTTTCATTGATTTGTATATTCATTGCATTGTGATCAGATAATATGCATAGGATAATTTCAATTTTTTTATATTTACTTTGGCCAGCCTTGTGAACTAGTATGTGATCTATTTTGGAGTAAGTACCATGTGCTGCTGAGAAGAAGGTGTATTCTGCTGTGGAGGGGTGGAATACTTTGTATATATCTGTTAGATCCATATGTTCGAGACTGTGGGTCAGTTCTGAAGTTTCTCTGTTGACTTTTTGTTTAGTTGATCTGTCTCTTTGTGACAGTGGGGTGTTAAAATCCCCTAAAATAACTGCGTTAATATTTATTTGATCTTTTAATTTTAGCAGATTTTTTATGAAGGTAGGTGCTCCAGTATTTGGTGCATAAATGTTTATCAAAGTTATCTCTTCTTGTTGTATTGTTCCTTTAACTAGTATGTAGTGGCCTTCTTTATCTCTTCTTATCTGTTTTAACTTGAAGTTTACCATGTCTGATATTAGAATTGCTACCCCTGCTTGTTTTCTAGGTCTTGGTGCATGATATATTGTTTTCCATCCTTTCGTTTTAAGTCTGTGAATATCTTTTTGGATTAGATGTGTTTCTTGAATGCAACAGATTGTAGGGTTCTGTTTTTTGATCCATTCTGCCACTCTATGTCTTTTGATTGGAGAGTTGAGGCCGTTTACATTAATAGATATTACTGAGATGAGTTGGTTATTTGCCATCATTATCGTCTTTGCCTGTTGGTTTCTTGTTTTACTTTTTCTGATGTATTTTTTTGTTATTTATCCCCTGACTTCACTGATTTCCTCAGTGTTTTCAGATGCATCTACTACTACATTTCTGTCTAGGATATTCTTGAGTATTTTCTCTAGAGCTGGTTTAGCTCTCATATATCTTCTGGTCTTTTTCATGGAAATATCTAATTTCTCCATAAATTTTAAAGGATAATTTTGCTGGATACATTAGCCTGGGTTGGAAGTTATTCACTCGTAGGACTTGAAATACTTCGCTCCAAGCTCTTCTGGCCTTCAGAGTTTGTGTCGAGAGATCTGCTGTGATTCTAATTGGTTTGCCTTTATATATGATTTTTTTGTTTTTCTCTGACTGCTTTTAAGATTGTTTTTTTGCTGGCAATCTGTGAGTTTGATAAGAATATGCCTTGGTGAACGTCTCCTTTCATCGTAGTTTGGCGTCCTATAAGCATCACTTACTTGCATTTTCAGGTCTTTTTTTATATTTGGGAAGTTTTCTTCAATAATTTCTGTAAGCATATTTGTGAATCCTTCTGTGTAGTCTTCAAGCTTTTCTTTGACTCCTATTAGCCTTAGATTTTTTTTTTTTCATCTAGGATCTCCTGTGTGGTTCTTTCTTGTTCAGTTATTTTCTTTTTGGCTTCTTTAAACTCCTTTTCATAATCTACTATTTTGTCCTCATTATCAGAAATCCTTTCTTCACATTTCTGGTATGTATAAATTCTATTGTATTCCTGATCTCTGGAATCTCAACTTGACATTTTTTTGAAATTTCTATGTCTTTGTTGAATCTGTCATTCAGGCTTTAAACTGTCTTGTTTAGTTCATCCAATTTTTTGCCTATTTCCCTGAAATTTACTGTGGGCATATTGAGTGACACTGCTGTAAATTTTTGGTTCATTTCCTCTTTAAATTCTTCTTTTTTTTTTTTTTTTCATTTCTTCTATGAGCTTGTCATAAATTTCTGCAATCTGGTATTTTTTTTTCTTCTACTTTTCTTTCATCTTGTTCAGCCTTAGGGGAGTTGGGGGTAATTGGGGGTTTCTTGGCCCTTGCTTCCCCATTGTCTTGTTTGCAGCTGTGTTAGTTTATATTTATATAATCCCTCTTTTTTTTTTCCCCTTAGCTTTTCTTTTCTCTTTTGAGGGGGTTGCTACAGGATAGGAACAGGGGGCGGGGATTGAGCAGAGTTTGTGGTTATATAAAGGTTTTTAGCAGTTTGTTACTTTTCTGTATATGGTTTTCAGCTTTTTGTATCCCATCCTTAAGTCTGCTTCTTCAGTTGTTTAATTGATTTTGTCCCTCTCTCCCGGTTTTGTTACTAGGATATTTCACTTTGAAACAGTTTCTCTAGTTTGTGTCTTACACCATTTCTATATAATAGTGCTTGCAATTGTTCTTCCTCCCACTTGTCTGTTCCCAAGACAAGGGGCAGAACCCAGCCAACTACTAAGTCAGAGACAGTGGAAACACAATTCTACAATAGTAAAACAGCCTAATGAACTTTGTAACATTAAAAGGAGATACAAAATAACACAAAACCAAATATACAAGCCTAAGTCGATGAAAAGTCTACCAGGAGCATCAATTAGATATTTCAGTGGGTCATTACACTTATGTTTCCCAAATCCTTTCTTAACCCTTATATTTAACAGTAATTTAACTGGATCTACTTTCCAAAGTTCAGGGTGGGTAGATGTCTAGTTAAAACCAAAATGGTAAGGTGTAGGAAAAACAGCTATAAGGTGAAAGAATAGAAACACGAAAGAGATTTATTTTTCCCTTCTTCCTCTAAGTCCTATGTTCTATAGTTTGAACTTAAGGAAATAGTAGAGGAACAACTGATTCTACTAATAGTAAGGATTTGAAGTTGTATCTTTGGGAAGGGGTATCCAGGAAGATTATTCACAAAATTGATATGTAGTGTGATAAAAATGCAGGGAATATTGTACAGAAAGAGGAATACAGCAAGTAAAAACTAAGTAAAAGCTAATGGACAAGGTAGGGAATTTAAACAGTTAAATCTTAAAAAAAGTATAAAGAGTATTGTACTGCTAAAAACTAAGAGGATACTATTGTCGAATGAAGAATTGCAGTAAGATTTAAAAAAGAAAGAAAGGAAAAAGATATTACCAGAAATTGATGTGGAGAAAGGGAAAAGGAAGAAAAGAGAATGAAAACAAATCAAGGTACTATTGGGCAAGAATTTAAACAGAATAAAAATACACACGCACACACACACACACGCACACACACGCACACACACAAAAAGCAAACAAAAAAAGATGAAGAAAATTAAAACAAATCAAAATCAGATTTAAAAAAAAAATTTAAATACCAAAAAAAAACCCCAAAACTCTCTTTTGAGCTTGTGCTCTTCCTAAGTCACAGAACTCCAGTCCGGGCGTGTCTGTGTTTGTGTTGGGCTCTCAGGTGCAGACTGCCGCGGGTGCTGAGCTGCGTGTGGTGCTGTTAAAGGCAGCAGCGAGCCCTCACAGTGAGCCGCCAGACTTTTATCTGGGGGGCTCAGACTGGCCGCTGACCGTCACAGTAACAGAGTCTGAGCTCTCTACAACCTGCCGTCTGCTACCTTCCGCCCCTGAAGTTCCAGCCCGGCACCCTTCCCAAGCGAAAACGGAGATCCCCTCCCCCTTCGGGTCTGCAGGTCTCTATTTTAGAGCGCCGCTCCGCCTTCACTCACCCACCGTGGGCTCGGGGTCAGTGGGGGTGCAGTGAGACCCGTTCCAGTTGTTTTTTCTTACTCCATAAGCTTGTTGCTAGTTGTGCATTCCTGCGTGAGTAGAGAGGAACTTCATGCTGACTTTTTGCTGGCAGCAGCTCGCTGCCGCCGGTGCCGCTGCTGGCGCCGTGCGCAGTTTCCCGGGTCCGCTGCTCCGCTCTGGCGTCCCGCAGCGTTGCGCGTTCCCGCTGATCCCCGCGGACTCTCCAGCCTCTGCCACGCGTGCCAGGCGGTCTCACCTGTCCGTGATTTGATCGGGTCTCCTCCACGGGGATCGCACAGTCCCTTTGTTCTCTGTGGACCCCGGGCCGCGCCCTGTTCACACTGCGCAGCTTCCCTCTTGCCGCCTCTCCTGTCTCTGTTTGGGTCTTTTTGTAACTCTTGATCCTATTTTCTTCCTTTCTGCGTAAATTCCATTCGTTTGCAGTCCTCTCTGGCCCTTATTTTTAGGCCTGTGAGTGATTATTCTTGGAAGGTCTGTTACCTTGACCTCCCACATCCACCATCTTGGGTCCTCCTCCTCACAAGGCTTTGAGGCAACATTTAGACACAAACCATAATCCTGACTAATTGCATAAATTTCTTAAATCATGTGGAAAATAAAAAGTGGAGCTGCAAATGAAAGTTTCAATAATACTAGCTTTCTCTGTGTGTGTGTGTGCGCGCGCACGTGCGCGTGCATGCACACGCATGTGCAATGGGGATTAAACCTAGAGTCTTTGTACTGAGCTACAACCCCTACCCTTTTTTATTTTTTATTCTGAGACAGAGTTTTACTAAGTTGCTAAGTTTCCCAGGATAGCCTCAAACATCTTCCTGCCTCAACATCCAAGATGCTGGGATTAAAGTGAGCACCACCATGCCTGGTTTTGTTTACTCTTCACAGAAAGCTCCATTTTGTTCATAAATTGTTTCCTCGAGTTTTTTCTATGTCTTCCTTTAGCTATTTGAACATTTTTAAGATGTTTTAAATTCTTTGTCTAGTAAATTTGCCATCAGCTAGTTCTCAGGAATCTCTTCTTTTCCTTTCTTTCTCTTTACTCTTTTCTTTTTCTACAGTGCTGGGGATTGAACTCAGGGCCTGCATGCTAAGCAGGCAAGCAGGCCCTCTACCTCTCTACCATGGTGCTGCATCCCCAGCCCTAGGGATATTTTCTATGCAAATTTCTTTCCTTTGCACAGTTCATACTTTACTGTTTCTTTGGCTGTCCTGTGACGTTTTTGTTGTTGAAAACTGGACCTTTGAATCTTATAATGAGGAATCAGACCCTCCCTTTCTCTAGGATTTGTTTCCTTTTGGTTATGAGGCTTCTCAGTGCTGGAGATTTGTCTGAGATGTAAAATTAAGGTTTTCCTGGAGCCTGTGCCTTTTCCTGGGACATGCAGTGACTTTCTCAATTTCCTGGTGTATGTGGTTGCTTTTGGATATCCTTGTCCTTAAGTCTGTTTCCTAAAGGAGGAAAAATGAAGGGATCAAACATGGACCACTGGCGCTTGACATCGCATAGAAGCTGTGTGTGCAAGAGGATTGTAGGGACAGAAAGGAGATGGCATTGATGGCTCCTTCTGTGCCCCACTCCCACCATCAGAAACGGAAATCCGGTCAGAACACAGACCCCATGGTCCTTCCTGCCCAGTGTGGCTCCTGCAAGCACCCCTCCCAATCTCTTGATACTTTCTTTTTTTTATACTAGTGATTGAACCCATGGCCTTTGTACTGGGCTACATGCCCAGCCCAGCTTTTAAATTTTTATTTTTCAGACAAGGTCTCACTAAATTGCACACACTGGGTTTGAAATTATAATCCTCTTGCCTCAGCCTTATAGACCACTGGGGTTACTGGCATATGCCACCACACTTGGCCACTTTAGTTCATTTGCATTTATTTAATTTTGGGGGGTTCTGAGGATTTAACCCAGGGTCTTATGCATGCTAGATAAACTTTCTACCACTGAACTACACTCCTAGCCCATGCAGTTACATTTATTGATGTAACAGATTTGTTTGCATTCATATTTTGTGATTTTATCTTATTTTTTAAATTATTCTTTCTTTCCTTCTATTCTTTTTTTTTTCTTGTCCCTACCTTCCTTCCCCTTCCCACTTGAACAACTTCTTCCCTTTCTCCAATATATATTATACATTTTAGTCCTTATTTACAGTTTTGGTTTCTCACACCAGAGACAAGGTGATATTTAAACAGGCGAGTCTGATTTATTTCACTTAAGTGTACGGTCTCAAGGCGCATCCATTTACCTAGAAATGTTTCGAGCTTATCCTTTTTAATGGCAGATTAGTACTCTATTTTATTAAAAAAATACATCTTCTTTATCTATTCATCCGTTGATGGGCATTTGGGCTGTTTTCAAGATTTAGCTATTGCAAACTATACCACTGTAAATGTGGGTATGCATATATTGCTGTGATACAATGCTTTTAATTCTTTCAAGAAGATATCAAGGAGAATAGCTGGTCGAAGGGAACCTCTACTTTTAGTTTTTTGAGGAATCTCCACATTGATTTCCACAGTGGTTGCACCAGTCTACAGTCCCAGCAACAGAGAAGGATTCCTTTTTCCCCATAGCTTTGCTAACATTTGTTATTGGTCAATTTCTTGATAATAGTCATTGTTTTTGGCATGAGATGGAATCTCAGCATTGTTTTAATTTGCACCTTTCAGATGACTAGTGATGTTGAACATTTTTTCATATATTTATTTGCCATTTCTACTTCTTCATCTGAAAAGTGTCTATGCATTTCAGATGCCCTTTTTTGGGTTGGGTCTTTAAATTTAGGAGATCTGATTTTTATTTTAGCTCTTTATATATTCTAGATATTATTTATTTGTCTGAGGAGCAGCTGGCAAAAATTTTCCCCACTCTGTGTGTTGTCTCTTTGTTCGGTTGGTGGTTTCTTTTGCTGTGTGAAAGCTTTTTAATAAGATGAGATCTTGGTTGTGGATTCTTTGTGATACTTCCTGGGCAATTGGAGTTTTGTTTATAAAATCTTTGCCTACACCTATGTCTTCAAGAGCTCTACCTAGTCTATCTTCCAGCAGATTTAATGTTTCTGTTTTAATATTTAGATCTTTGATCCATTTTGATTTTAGTTTAGTGCATGGTGAAAGATATGTGCCTAGTTTTAATCTTTGTCATGTAGAAAGTCAGTTTTTCTAGCACCATTTATTAAAGAAGCTATCTTTCCTCCAGTTAGGATGTTTGGCCCCTTTGTGAAAGATAAGGTGGCTGAGCATGTTTGGAGTTGTTTCTGCATCTTCTGATCTGTTCCACTGATCCTCAGGTCTGTTTTATTTGTCAGTTCCATGCTGTTTTTGTCACAGTACATTTGTAATACAATTTCAGGTCAGAGATTGTGATGGCTCCTGCTTTGCCTTTGTTGCCTAGAGTTGCTTTTGCTATTCTTGGTCTCTTCTGGTTCCAAATGAATTTTAGAATAGTTTTCTCTAATTCTGTGAAGTACACTCTTGGTATTTTGATTGGGGTTACATTTAATCTGTATAACTATTTTAGAAATACAGTCATTTTCACTATATTGATTCTTCCTACCCAAGAACAAGGAATATCTTTCCGTTTTCTGATATTCTCTTCAATCTCCTTTCTCAGAATACTGTAGTTTTCAATGTATAGGTCATTTACTTTCTTCATTAGACAGATTCCTAGGTACTTCGTTTTTATTTGGATGCTATTGTGAAAGATATTATTTCCCTAATTTCTTTCTCAAAGAGTTTGTTATTTGTGTACAGGAATGATATTTATTTTTGAGTGTTGACTTTGTATCCAACTATGTTGCTGAATTCAGTTATTAAATCTAGAAGTCTTTTGCTGGCATTTTTGGGGCCTTCTATATAGAGTATCATGTCATGCACAAATAATGATAATTTAACTTCCTCCTTTCCTATCCTTATTCCTTTTATTTCTTTCTCTTGTCTAATTACTCTGGCTAATGTTTCAAGAACTATATTGAATAAGAGTGGTGATAGTGGACCTCCTTCTCTTGTTCCTGATTTTAGACTGAAAGCTTTCAGGTTTTGTCCATTTAGTATGACGTTGGCTGTTGGCTCGTCATAGGTGGCTTTTATCAGGTTGAGATAAAGACTATCTATTCCAATTTTTGTAGCTTCTTATCATGAATGTGATACAGGACAGAAGGGGTTTCCTTCTCAGGTCCTTATTTGCACAAACAAAGAATTGGACAGGTGATTCGAGGGCCATAAGAAAATTTATTTAAGTAACAAAAGTAAAGGAAACCGGCTCCACCTCGTGAATGAAATAGTTGCCACTGCTGCCTGGCAATTAAAAATCCAAAAAGGGAGGGGGGCTAGGGAGCAAGCTAAAGATAGAGTATGGGTTAGGGAGCAAGGGGCAAGAGAGAGAGATTGTGGTATTGTTTCTATTTATCCCATCTCAGTTCTCATTAGAATTTTCCTGATCCTGTGAGAAGAGGGCATTTGGATTTCATGCCCCAGGCTGATGACAGGTCTAGCCTACTCCCTTAGTTCATGTCCATCTTCCCAGCCAGGCCAAGCCACATCCTACTCCTACCTCATCTCCCCCTGAGGGTCACAAATCCCCATAATTCTTTATGGGCTGTTGAGGGCCTGGAGAGCTCTTCTTCTGAAGCTACTTCTGGCTGGACGGGGCACAGACCCTACCTACGGGGATTGTACCCTCCTAATCTACCTTGGAGTACTGTGACCTGTTGGCTGGGCTGAGAAAAACCTGTCAGGAAGCAATGAGAAAATGGTAAATGACCTTTGTCCTTCGTTATTAGCCTAAATGTAAGGAATGGGTTAGTTCTCTTATGTCTGTTTTGCAGTAGTCTCAGTGCTTTGCCTTTTAAAAAGAAGTCTCAAGACTTCTAGAGGTTCAGAGAAATAAATCTCTCTTTTTCAGTGATCATTTTTTCCCTATTTAAAGCAAATTGCTCATCTGCATAGTTTCTAGCCTCTTATAAGAGTCTCTGTCTTTCAACTGGAGTGCAGCAGCTGGACAAGATGTATTGGACATCTTGCCATGACAAATCAAAAGCAAGGGTCAAAGTCTGAAACCCATCTGCAAACCTGTTAGGGTCTTCAGAGAGTTGATCTACTCTTTGTGTATTTGAATGTCTACAACTGAAAAAGGAACTTGTGCTCTAGTATTTCCCTGTGACCCTGCAGCTTCTCTTAGAGGCAGCACAAGTTAGGAATTGGGGTGGTAAGAGGTACCACTTCGGGTTTTCCCTGCAGGGCTTAAAGCTGTCTGAGAAGTACAAAAGGGCTGAGGATCATTGGGCTCCCTTGGGGCATTAGGTTCTTGTGGAGTTTCTGAATTATCTGGAGGAGATGAAGTTGATTTATCTTCCTGGGGGTTACATGGGGGAAGTCGAGAAGACCCCCCGGTATCAGACAAATGAGAGTGGTTTTTATCCCCCTGAGAGACTTGTGGGGGCCCCAGGATGGGGTCATCTAGGATATCTTTTTCTTCTTCCTTTGGCAACACGCTAGATATCATAGCCTTTGGATTTTCTGTTTGACAGAGAGTCATAAAAACCTGAACATGAGGCTGGGGGTTTAGCTCAGCGGTTAAAGTGCTTGCCTTGCAAGCACAAGGACCCGAGTTCGATCCCCAGCACAAAAAAAAAACCCCAAAAAACCAAAAAAAAAACCAAAAAAAACCCTGAACATAAGCCAATTCATTCCACTTTCCATGTCTTAAAAGCACCATAACTGGAGAATTATCTCATGATTTAAAGTACCCTTTTGTACCCATTTTTTGCCACCTCCAAGTTCATGTTGGACCCATCCAATATTGCAATAATGAATAAGTAATTCTCGTTTTAAGTGGTCTGGAGTGAATTTCTCCCACTTGTTAAGGATATGGCCAAGAGGACTTGGGGATGCAATTTTCATCACTGTAAACTCTAGTAGATTCCCCATCTGCTTGTCTTGGGACCCTCAGACAATGAGAGAATTAAATCTGCACTCTTTAAGGAGGTGTCCCAGCCCAAAGACATGATCACTCACCCACAAGGTGTGTGCACTCTCTTGTGGGACCTTGCAAAGTCTAGGTAAATGTCTATCTGGTGATGCTATCATCATTTTCCCATTGAGAAAGTCTTAGACTCCTTATTTGGACCCACTGATTCACTGGGGAGAAGAGGCCAAAGCCACTTGTTGGCTTTACCTAGTCCTAACTCCCTAGAATAATGGTGGAACTTCCCCAAGTAAAGTTCCCTTAGTTCCCCTTGGTAAGCCTCTTGATAGCTCAACTAGCCTTTAGAGAACAGATGAGAAAGAAATATTTTTGCATTTATCCTGACAGAAATATTAAGAAAACTGGGATGGCTCTATAGATATAACTCACAGTTACTTTTGTAAAGTTTCTAAATATTAAAACACTGTTCTGTTTAATTATCAGGCATCTATCTTTAACTTAACTATATTTTAAAGGGGAATATAAAAGCCAGGTGATGATAACCTCAGATAAGCTCCTAGAGGGGCTAAGCTGCCAGGTTTTTGTCAAAAGAAATCCAAAGTTTAAAACAAATTTTTCTTTGTATCTCATTTTCTCCCACAGCTGCAGAAAAAGGTTAGGCCCAGCAGGGACATGTACAGATCTCATATCCATTGGTCCCCCCACTTATCTGAGGTCACAACTGGAGACAGCTGTGACTCCAGTCTGTGTATTGGCAAAAGGAAACTGCTTTGAGTTATTAAAGGGATAGCACACAATTTTCTTTCTGTGGGAAGAAAAAAGAAAATTTTTCTGGTTCTCCATAAACCCTTAAGCTGTTCAAAATTAGAGGCTTAGCTCGCAAAGCCAGTTATTTTAAATTAATTTTAAAAAGGAAGAACAAAAGAAAAAAATTTCGGCAGCGATGTCAAAATTTTGGCAGTGGTGTCTGGATATGCTCAGGACATCTATCAGCTAGCTACCAGTGCCAGTAGTAAAGATAGTGGTAATGAGTGATCACTCACGCCCAACAATGGTGGCTGTGTCACATGGTAGGCTGGTAGTGATGTACATCCAAAAATGGCAGCACCCTGCACAAAGCAAATAAAACAGCAAGAAAACACTGGGTGACCACACAGTGGCACTCAAAGAACAACTGACAGTATCCCAGGCAGAAAAGGAGAAGGTTTCTGCAGCCTAAAGTATGAGACCACGTTAACTTGCATGCAGCCAATACAGCAATAAAATACAACCAATATGTTGGAAATTGGGACTCATAAAAGAAAGACCGGTAACTGTAGAGAAAAACAAGCAAGCAACTAGAAAGAAAAACAGTAGCTCTTTTCTCTTCTCCTATTTTTGCTATCAGAAAAGCAATAAATAATTCCCTGGACATGGTGTAGAGAGTGAGAAAAAGAAAAAGGGGAAAAAGGAGTGAAACTCCATTGAACAGCATTGTTGTCCAGCAGAATTTCATCCTGGCTGGTTTCTGTACTCTTTGTATGTGGTGGCCGCAGTGCAGATTCTTCTGTATCCTCCTGGGCTCTCCTGTGCAAAGTCCTCCTGGGTGGCCTCCCCAGAGGATATAGGAGGAGTTTTCTTTTCAGGTCCTTGTTCACACAAAGAATTGGATGGGTGATTTGAGGGCTGTAAGAAAATTTATTTAAGTAACCAAAGAAAAGGAAACTGGCTCTGCCATGTGAATGAAATAGCCGCTGCCGCTGCTGGGCAATTAAGGATCTAGGGAGCGAGCTAAAGACAGAGTATGGGTTAGGGAGCAAGGGGCAAGAGAGGGAGCTGGTGGTATTGTTTCTATTTCTCCCGTCTCAGTTCTCGCGAGAGTTTTCCCCATCTTGTGAGAAGAGGGCATTTGTATTTCATGCCCCAGACTGATGACAGGTCTAGGCCACTCCCTTCAGTCATGTCCATCTTCCCAGCCAGGTCAAGCCACACCATACTCCTAACTCAAATGGGTGTTGGGCTTTATCTAATATTTTTTCTGTGTTTGTTGAGATGATCATATGGTTTTTCTCCGTGGCTCTGTTAATACAGTGTATCACATTTATTGATTTGCGTATGTTGAACCATCCCTGAATCCCTAAGATGAATCCTACATGGTCATAGTGTATAATCTTCTTGATGATTTGCTGCATTCTCTTTGCTAGTATCTTACTGAGAATTTTTGTGTCTATGTTGAAAAAGTAGATTGGCTCTTAGTTCTCTTTTTTGGTTGGCTCCTTCTCTGCTTTTGTGTCAGGGTAATGCTTGTTTTCAGGAATGAATTTGGGAATGTTGCTTCCTTTTCAAATTCATTAAAGAGTTTGAGAAGTAGTGGCATTAGATCTTCTCTAAATTCCTTGTAGAATTCAGCAGTGAATCCACCAGGACCTGGGCTTTTCTTTGTTGGTAGGTTTTTAATTACACCTTTAATTTCATTGGGTGATTTTGGGTTATGTAGAATCTTCATATCTTCTTGATCCAGGTTTGGTAATTTATATGTATCTAGGAATCTGTCCATTTCTTCTGTATTTTCCATCTTATGAGAATAAAGATTCTCAAAATAAGTATTGATGATACTTATTTCTTATAGCTGGATTTCTGCAGCAGCTGATGTGATTTCACGTTTTCATTTCTAATTGTATGGATTTGTATCTTTCCTTTGTTTTTGATAAGGTTGGCTAAGGGTGTGTCAACTTTATTTAATCTTTCAAAGAACAAATTCTTCAATTCATTGTTTCTTTGTTTTGTTTTCTCAGTTTCAATTGCATTAATTTCTGCTCTGATCATTATAATTTCCTGTCTTGTATGAACTTTGGACTTGACTTGCTCTTCTTTTTCTAGAAGCTTGAGATTAATGTTAGGTTGTTTATTTGAACTTCTGTTTTTCTGATATAGGCATTTACCACTATAAATTTCTCGCATAGGATTGTTTTCATTGTATCCCATAAGTTTTGGTATGTTGCATTGGCATTGTCCTTTACTTGTAGAAACTGTCCAATTTCTTCTTTAATTTAATCTGTGACCCATTGGTTTTCAGGAAGGTGTTATTTAATTTCCATGTGTTTATGAAGTTTTTGTGGTTTACTTTCCATTTATTTCCAATTTCATTGCATATGATCTGATAGTATGCATGGGATAATTTCAATTCCTTCGCATTTACTTAAGCACATTCTATGAGCTAGTATGTGGTCTATTTTGGAGAATGTCCCATGTGCAGCTGAGAAGAATGTGTATTTTGATGTTGCAGGGTGGAACACTATAGACATCTACTAAGTTCATTTGTTCAGAAGTTTGGTTTAGTTCTGATATTTCTCTGTTGAGTTTTGTCTAGTTGATATGTCTATTTCTGACAGTGGGGTATTGAGGTTCCCGATTACGATTGTATTAGTGCATGTTTTAGTTACTTTTCTCTCGTTGTTGGGACAGAATACTCGACCCCCAAAGTTAGGGGAAGAAAGGTTTATTAGCTCACAGTCTGCAGAGGTTTCAGTCTATAGTCCACTGGGTCCCAGGCGGGGCGGCGTGCAGACCGGCAGCCGGCCGGCGGCAAAGTAAAGTGAGGAAAATGCAAGGAATGTATGCAAATAAGCAATGCAAACAAGCAGCTAGTTAAGCTTCTTCCTGTATCTTTATCTAGGCTACCTGCCCCCAGGGCGGCCCGCACTCCCGCCCTGAATTTCAGTCTCACATCCTTGATCCCAGCAGAACAATGCCAAACCGATCAATGGATCAATTTAGTAATCACACACTCTAGATCCAGCTATCTCTTACTACATGAGGCTTTGGGGG
This sequence comes from Hystrix cristata, assembly GCA_004026905.1. Taxonomy (NCBI): domain Eukaryota; kingdom Metazoa; phylum Chordata; class Mammalia; order Rodentia; family Hystricidae; genus Hystrix; species Hystrix cristata. The sequence continues at coordinate 3,925 of PVJO010022377.1, read as the reverse complement.
GACATCTAGACACAAACCATAACAGTGCATATTTGGTTTTTCATGTCTGTTAATATTTGTTTTAGAAGCTGAGGATTTAACTCAGTGATTAGCATGCTTCCCTTGCAAGTACAAGGCTCTGAGTTCAATCCCCAGCACCCTCCCAAAATTGTTTTATGTAGTTGGGTGTGCTGGTATTTGTTGCATATATATTTGTGATTGTTATCTCTTCCTCTTGGATTGTTCCCTTTACATGGATGTAGTGACCTATTTTGTCTTTCTTAATCATTCTTGGCTTGAAGTCCACTTTGTCTGCAAATAGAATAGGTACTCCTGCTTTTTTCTGGGTTCTTGTCACATGGAGAAAGACTTTCAGTCTTTGAGTTTCAGTCGATGAGTTGCTTTTTGAATTAAATTTGTTTCTTGTATTCAGTATATTGTTGGGTCTTGCTTCTTGATCCACTCTGTCAGTCTGTTTCTTTTGATTGGTAAATTGAGACCATTTACATTGATGGTTAGTAAATGATATGTATTGACTTATCTTTGTCATGTTATTTTCCTGTTATTAGTTCCCTTTTTTCCCCCACTTGCCTTGCCTGGTGAATTGGGTTCCTGGAGTTGTAGTCCTTGTTATCTCTTTGTAGGATGTCCTTTGGAACATTTTGGAGTGCTGTTTTGGTGGCCATGAATTTCTTCAAGTGTTCTTTGTCATGCAAATATCTTCCTTGGCCATCAGTTTTGAAAGATAGTTTTGCAGTGTATGTCACTCTTGGCTGGAGGTTGTTTTCTTTTAGGGCTTGGAATACTTCACATCAAGCTGTTCTTGACTTGAGGGTTTATGTTTAAAAGTCTGTAATTCTGATGGGCTTTCCTTTATAGGTGGTTTGTTTCTTTCCTCTAACAGCTTTTACTATTCTGTTCTTGTGTTGCATATCTGGAATCTTATTATATGTCTTGGGGTAGATTTTTTTTTTATCATGGCTGATTGGAGTTCTATATGCCTGACTTATCTGTATATCAAGGTAGTTTTCCAACCCGGGGAAGTTTTCTGCCATTACTTCTTTGACTGGATTTTTTTTATGTCATTTGCACTATCTACTACTTTTTCACTGACTCTGATCAATCTTATGTTATTCTTCTTTGGATCATCTAACAGCGGTTGGATTGATTTTTTTTTTTTTGGTCCCTTGCTATTTTTAGGAACTCTTTCTTTTCATGATCACTAACTGCAATCCTATCTTCTATATCTGATAGTCTGTCTTCACATTGGTTCATTCTGCTGAATATTCTTTCAATGGAATTTTTAATCTCCTACCTATCTGTTTGAATCTGTTTCGTGGATTCCATTTCCTTTCTATGTTGAGCATTCATGGTTTCCATAATTTTCCTAAGATCCTCTTCTTTTTCATCTGTATCTGCTCCAAAGTCATTAATCATGTTCTTCATTCTCATCACCATCTTTGTAGTAATCTGAGAAATTATTTCTGATCTGATTATTTTGTAGACCCTCATTAATCTGTTTTGTTATTTCCACTCTTTGTTACCACTTCTGAGAGTCCAAGTGGGTAGATTTTGAATTGTTCCACCTCATTGCCCCCTGGGTTTGTCTTTAGCAAGCTGGAAGTCTGGAGTTGCATCTTGCTTATGTGACTTCTCATTTTGTATCTTTTAAATTTAATTCCTGGGTTGATGCTTGTAAACTGCTTATGGCAGGTAGCTTTGTGGCTAGTGTCAAGAACACCTTGGAAATGACTACTTCTCAGAGATGTATTCCAGGTGCAGCTGGCTTTTGGATTTTGAGTCTCTTGCAAGATCCTACCTCTTCAATTTATTAGAGATGAGAAGTTGCTATTTGGCCTAGCCCCTGGTTCTTTGGCACTGGCCTATAGTGTTGCTTATGACCCGCATGCACTCTCAGTCTTGGTGTACAAGGAAGAACAACTGATTAGAATAATTCTGTCACTTTGCCTAAAGTAGTACAATCAGTAATAACAATAGCATCAAACACACTCTAGAAAATGACAAACTGTGGTAACTTAATTTGTCACCCGTAACCATATGAAATAGATTTTTTGTTATATAACAATGTATAAAACAAACCAGAAAATTGCATACAGCAAGTATGACCTCGATAGGGTGATTTTACCCTCAGGGGAGAAAATTCAAAAGGGATTAGGTGGAAAAAATAGAGAAATAGAAGAGAAAAAAATGAGAAGCAAGGCTGGAGGACAAAGGAAGAATACATAAACTTTGGGAAACTGGTGAAGAAAACAGGAGGGAAAGAGAATGAAGAAATAAAAAACAAGAACAGAACAAAACAACACCAAAAAAACCTATAAACAACGTTCACACTCATGCAGCAAAAGAAAAAGGAGATGAAAAACAAGGGGGGAAATGTCCACTTTTGGCCATGTCTCTGCTGTCACTGATAGACAGAATGGGTAGGCCCAGATCCGTGTTGATTAGTCCCAGCAGTAGATTTGTGATGGAGTAGTGGATAATCCCAGCAAGACTGTACCTTTAATTCCACTGAAGTTCGGGCTGGTTTCTGGCTATGAGGTTGGAACCTGATTTGTTCAGCCAGCAGCACACTGTGTGTCTCCTGCTGGCTTGGACTCAGCTCCTTGGCTTCCTGCTGACTTGAACTCAGCTCTGCCTTCCCCTGACACTGCGAGCTGCTAGTTGGAGCTGCCTGCACCTGCTCTGAGTTCCCAGCTCTCTTGGCCCTCTCCGAGATGGCAACCAGCCAACTGTCCTCTTCCGGGGGAAGTCTGAACCTGAATGACCCACCGGGCACTATAATCCACTGTGTCTACCACTTCATTCCACTGGTGCTGCTCTCCGTGGAGGCCTCCGGGGCTGCCAGTAGTCACGTTGTGTCTGCAGGCTTGAGCCAGCTCTCCCACGCTGTGAGCTGGGGCGCAGGGAGAAGGCGCCGCTTGCCACCTTCTCCTTCTCTGCTGAGGTTCCTCTCGTCACTCTCCCTGTGGGCTGCAGTTCTCACTTCAGATCCTCGCTGGGTCTCGGGAACCCACTTCCCTCCTCCTCTTCCTCCAGCATCTGGACACCAAATCAAAGAGGCCATTTCTCTGCCATTCACCACTCCACCATCTTCCCGGGAGTCTCTCTCTTTCTTTTCATTCGGTGCTAGGGATCAAACCCAGGGCTCCCGCCACTGAGATATGTTCCCTAGCCTTCTTTTCAGAACTTTTTATTTTTACTTCAATCTTTTGTCTGTTTTCTTTGCTCATTTTCATTTGCTTTGTTTTTATTTTTTATCAGAAGAGCAGAACCACTGTGAATGCTACAAGTAACAGCTGCATTATGGTATCAGACCTAAGGTCACTTTAGGATCTCATGCATTGTTCTTTTTAAGACTGTCACCCCTGTGTTTGATGGTGGCCTGAAGTCAGTAGGGCAGCAGTAAGGAAGGAAAAACAGACAGAAAGTGAAGAAACCAGAGGAAAACATAGAAACTTTTGAGGACCAACTAGAATTGTGCCTGAATCTCACTGCCTGGAATCTAAAAGCTGTAGGCAACTTAGAGGATAAACTGGTTCTCTTCATCATGGAGCAGGGCACACTCCTGGCCCAGCATTCAGGGAGCTGAAGGAAGTAACCTGATAGGAGATGGAGGAGCTACAATTTGAGCTGATTGGGTTCCACCCACCTGTGCACAGGCTGACCTCAGATCAGGAGCAGAGTGCAGAACATACAGCCCTGGAAGCAATGCTTCCATGAACAAACAGGCTGCCTCTTTTTCATCCATCAAGTATTATTTATGTTTATCTGTCGATTAAAAAAAATCTGTCAATTATACCCAACAGGGACTGGGAAGGAATTTACTGGCAGAGTGGGCCTGGTATGAGAAGTCCTGGGTTCCATCTCCAGCACCACAAAACTACAGAACAATAAAGACATCAACAAAAACCTACAGGGTGGAAAT
>PVJO010022376.1:0-28137 GCA_004026905.1 Hystrix cristata | reverse complement strand
GGTATAGAGAGATTAGATAACCCAATGAAAGATCAAGTAAATGGATAATACTGGGCAGGAGCCCAGTTTTCTGACTCCTGAATCCATGTTTTTAACTGCAAGGCCAGTTTTTACCCTCTGAGTCTAATATGGTATTGGCTGAACTGTAGATGTTTATTGCATTGCTGCAGGAATGGACTGACAAATTAAAAGAAAATAAGATAAATAAATTCAATTATGTTCTTTTGCAAAGAATAAGAAAGAAAAATTCCATGGAAACAAAATAGTAAAATTTAACCACCCCCCACAAACCATTCACAAAGGATCACATAAGAGTAAATGGTGGTTTAAAAGCTTCTGGGAAAGGTGTTAGGCTGATAGATTTCTTCTCAAAGAAGAGTCTTACAATATTCAGAGAGAGAAGGGCAGATAGTGCATGGCCTGGGGAATTCATTTAGTCCAGGAACCCAGGAGCTGTTACATCAGGAATGTAAGGAAGAGAATAGCACAGTCAGAGGACGCCCCTTTACTGACATAGCTGGCTAGCTATAACCCAGTTCCAGAGCAAACAAATCACCCTTCCCTTCTCCTGGAAGCTTGGTGTTATGGTTTGTGTCTAGATGCCCCCCCCAAAGCCTCATGTGGTAAGAGATAGCTGGATCTACAGTGTGTGATTAAATTAATCCACTGATCGGTTTGGCATGGTTCTGCTGGGATCAAGGATGTGACACTAAGATTAAAAGTATTAGGATTAAGGGTGGGAGTACTGCCCACCCTAAAGACAGGTAGCCTGGATAAGATATAAAATACAGGAAGAAGCTGGTTAGCTGCTTGCTTGCATTCCTTGCTTACCTGGCTGTGTTCTGCCTGTCTGCCATGCCATCCTGCCTCGGACCCAGCTGATTGTGGACTGAAACCTCTACAAACTGTGAGCCAAATAAACCTTTCTTTCCCTAACTTTGGGTGCCTAGTATTTTGTCCCAGCAATCAGAGAAAAGTAACTAAGACACTTGGCTTGATTGTTGAACCAGTAGAAGCTTTCAGGGTTGTAGCACTTATAGGACAGTTCACTACAGGTCATAGCGTAGAGTTTCATCACTGTAGCCTCTCCAGACACCAGCCATGGGGTATGACATTGCTTCAGCCAGACTACGAAGTGACATGGAGAGAATTTTTCAAAAGGGCAAAGGGATAATTGCATCTTTTCTAGAAGAGGTCTGGGCACTCAGCCAAATGAAGGTTAATATAAGGTAATGTTGCAGTCAGAACAAGAACAAGCCACAAACATTTGCTGCCACTTACCTTCCTCCTGCCAACAGATGCATTCTATCGAAACCACACTCTGAGCAGGCTTGCTAATAATTGTCTAGCTCTGCTCTTGGCAGCTCCTCTCCTAAAATGACATCTGTGACGAGCATGGCCTGTGTGACCTAGCTTTGCTTCTCTGGTGCACTTGCTTTCCAACCCTGAGTGCCAGTCCCAAAGGACTGACTTGCCTTGTTCTCCTTTATCTAAGCTGCTTGGGGATTCCCCTGGGAATCAAATGAAATGCTATCAGCCCCATGTGGGCTCTGTATGCCAAGGTGCTAGACAGTGCTTTACACTGTGTGCATTATCTACCAGAGATATACAAAATTACTATTGTCGTAGGTCAAAATAACATAATGGTTCAACCCAGTATACTTATTACACTCAATTTTGGTTGTACAGCACATAGGCAAGAAAAGTCATATCCAATTTAAACCCAGCCTCCCAGTTCTCCTCCACTGAAGCATTTCTGACTTTAGCATTTTATGTAAACTTCTAATATAGTTTGGATCATGAATGTTGCCCAAAGACCAATGCCTCGAAGCCTTAGCCCAGCCTTTAGTGCTACTGAGAGATGGCGTAAACTTTAGCACTTGGGACCTGGTGGAAGCAGGTTAGGCTATAGGGACATGCCCTTGAAAGAAATACTGGAGCCTGGACCCCTTTTTGCTTCCTGACTGCCATCTGGTGAAGAGCTCTCCTCTGCCACACACTCCGACCTTGATGTCCCGTCCCATCACAGGCCCAGAGTAACAGGCCCAGGCAACCACAAACTGAAACCTCTGAAACTGCGAGCCAAAATAATTTTTCCTTTATTAAGTTGATTATCTCAGGTATTTTCTCATGGTGATAGCTAAGACAATTGCCAAATATTTTAATGCATCTGTTTACATAGATGTGATTCTAAGCATGTATGTTTCTTAGACCAAGATCACATTTGCTAATGGTTCAATTATTCTGTGCCTAGACTTCTTCATTCAGTTTACATTGGAGAGCTCAGACCTTCAAAAACTACCTCATTCATTTAATGGTTGTATGTTTTCCATCATCTGGACCTCAAAATTTATTAACCAGTCCCTTTAGGGTGTTTCAAAATGTTGTTATTTTTACTGTAACAAGCATGTTTATATATGTGCCTTTTCAGGAATGGTTAAATATATCTATAGAATAAGTTCTAGAAGCATAATTGTTGAATGAATGATAAGTAAATTTTTATAGATATTGCCAAAATGTCCTCTAAAAATACTGCAACTTATCCTTCCATCAATTAGTATTTGAAACTGTTTGCTTTTCTTGATAATTAACCCACCCTAGCCCCCATTAACTTTTATAGGAAATTTTAGAAATAAACATTATAGAATAGAATTATAGCTCCCATTTACTTCTTCCTAATCTCATATATCTTTTTCTTACATTAAAGTAGAAGAAATTTAGTGTTTCTTCATTTTCACAATTTTTCTATACCTTTATGTCTTAGTACATAGATTTTATGTATGCATTTTAAACGTTACAAATATTTTATACATTTACTATAAACAAATGCTATATATGTCATTTGTATACATGTTTTTAAGCCTTATATGAATGGTTTGTAATATGTTATTTGACAACTGGCTTTCTATAAATCACATTTTATTCTTGTGATTTATCCACATTTATCTATATGACTTTGATTCATTTCTTATTTTTTATTGTTATATAATACCAGTACCTATTGTATCTGTGGAAATTTTGTTCTTTGTCTGAGAATGTCTATATGAAATGGAATTTGGGGTCAGAAGGTATATGTTCAGGTTTACTAAATGCCACTTTGTATCCATTTATTCTCCCATTACCAGTGTGTTAGCACTGCAATTACTCAGAATTATCCATAGCACTTAATATTGTCCAGCTAAAAACTTTGCTACCTGATGGGAATGAACTTGTATTTCTTTCTGATTCAATTTTCTTTTCTTCCATTGCTAAGGTGTTACATCTTTCCATACATTCATTGGCCATTTGCATTTCCTGTTTTGTGAATTGCCTTTATATATGTTTGTGTTCATTCCATTCAGGTCAAGAGAGGAAAACTTCCTGGCTGTCTTCTGTACTAGTCTTATAGATAGCTAAGTTAGTTAGAAATATTATAGGTAGTCAGAAAGGGCTGGGCCCTCAAGGGAATCAGTGCAGAAGATGAGAACACATTACAACTGTGGCTGGAGGTGCATCTGTCAAAGACCAGGCCTCAACACAAAGATGGGACAACCAGGCCTGTATGCCTCCCAGAGAGATAAGCAATAATTTGAAGATTACACTCACCTGGTCCAATACAGTCTAAATAGACATCAGTCACCCAAGTGAGTGACCAGGACCTTCTGATCCATCCCTTCCAAAAAGGTCTTTGTTCTTTCCACATACATTTGCTATGTGACCTGCTTCCCCATTGGGTCAATATTACCTATGTAGCTATACTTGTAATCTTATTGGTTGATCATCATTTTGACCCACTTTGTATACACCTCATGATTTTGTGCCCACCTCATGACTGTGCTCTATAAAACTTCCTCTGAGAAGTGGGGTTTGTGGCAACCCACTTTCAGGTCCCCTCCTGTCTCTCAGGAACTCTCTCTCAATAAATTTTTTTCCTATTCTTAATCTCCATTGTTTCTTAGAATCCATTCTTCGATTTTGGGGGAACATGAACACAGTGTATATGACTTTGAGCAGGTTGGTGGTTATATTTTTCCCCTGTATCACTGGAGAGTAGGATTTTTATAATATATTTCTTCATAGAAGATGTAAACCTTGGGGGTCCTGAGTTTGAGTTCACATTCTCAATAACTGGTTTTTGGCATTCCTTTTATTTCTGCAATTTATTTAAAAAACACATTGACTGTGTTTTGTTTTAGTTTGTAGGTTTGTTTTGTAAAGGAATTTTTGGTGTAATGTGGCAAAGCTATTCTCAGAACTAGAAGCCCATTAAATTTACATGTAGGTTACAATAAAACTCTTAAATGATAGAGCTACCAGTAGTAACTGACATCTCTGAGAAGCTGCATACCTGCCTAAAAGATGTTCTGCTTTTTAAAAATTAGTTTTAAATGTTTGCAGAGACAAAAGAGTTCAGTGTTTTGATGGCACGAGGGGAAACAAAGCACAATTCAACAGAAAAGTGAGATATGCAGCAATCTGCATAAATTGACCGAGTCCTAAACAGCAATGGTGTGGATCAAATAGTAAATTGCTGCCTGTTGCTAAGGAGGAATTTATCCTCACAAGATGTTGCTGGGGTAGCAAGAGACACAGGGAAGACTTGACCAAGGAAACTAAGAGGAAATTCAGCACTTAGATTAGTTCTGGTTAGATTCATTTCGTCTGTAATAACTACACAAATTTTAAAACTACATACATGGCTACTTCTTAGGGGCATTTAAAACAAAATACTGGTTTAAAAAGAAAAGAAAAAAGAGGCAATTTATAGCAGTAAGCACTTAAACTCACCTTCGTTAAGGTCCTTTCTCTGATAAAACTAACTAATTTATCCTATTGTAAACATATAGATATCCTAAAAGGAACAGAAAAAGAATAAATATAATATTTGAAAATCAAGCATCACTTATTTTCTTATTAAGAGTAATCTGTATTAAAATAAATGTTGATATATAGAATCTGATAAAAGTAAGAATACAAAGAAAATAGTGGATTTTACTAGATTAGAGGTACATATTTGTTTTCAAAAAATTGCCCAAAGAGAGGATCTTCTTAATTATTTAGCTTGCGTAGTCTTAATCAGACTTTTCTATCTCTTATTGAAAAAAGTGAGAAACTCCTAGCCTCTTGAAACCTGAGCTTGTGGATACCAAATTAGGAAATGAAAGAAAAGGATATAGTTTAGCCTGCTATACTACTGCTCCCCTGGGTTTAATCCCCTATCTTCTAAGGAAACAAACATGATTAATGGAATTGTCAGCAGGACTTGGTCAGAGGCCTAAATCTGAGCACCTGCTATCTGGATTCATTCTCCCACTTGTCATCAAGTGTACTAGAAATGACCATAAAATGGAAAAGAGTTTATTAAGAGTTTAGCCAAATTGAGAACTCAAGGATTCTGTTCCCTGAAATACACAGAAACACTCCAACCTATAATTAGGATAAAACAAAAGCCAGGAAATATGTATATGTAGATTTAGCCAGGTTTGATCTACCAAAGGGACCTAGTGAATTTTGAATGCTCCTTGGCACTTAGTCTGGAGGTTGTTTGCCTTTCCACTGTCAGCAAGAGGAAATGGGAGAAAACATTTTATTTAAAAAAAAAAAAAACAACTAATTTTTAAAGATCCACCTTAACCTGTGGTTACAGCATTTCTTTAATACAAATATAGTATTTATTTTTGGATGAATTTTCTCTTAAGAAATGTATTTGTCATTTATTTACTAATTAAGCCAGTCAGCAGAATTCACAAAAATTTCTTAAGCTTGTGTTAAAAAAAAAAAAAAAAACCTATGAGACACAGAATGTGAAGATGAAATTGCTTTGGATTGGTTCCTTTAATTAAAATATCTTGTTAGATGCAGGTGCTTAAGAAATAAAAGTCAACGATGCCCAATAGCTATTTTAATAGTGTAATGTGTTCTTTTTAGAATTAAATTTTGAAAGACATTACTTAGTTTTAAATGGGACATCTAATTTAACTTTCTTATACTATATTTTAAAAATATTTTATAGCAAAGCCAACTCTTCATTTTTTACAAAGAAATTATTATGAAAACTTCACCATACCTTTAAAATAATTGGAGACAATCTGAGTATTACCATAACAAAAACCAGGACACACTGATGGCAGCAGACTTAGAACCATAAAAAGTACTACTCATTCCTTCTGGCCATGATGGATTATCTTGTATAAGACTTATCGTCTCTCTTTAAAAAGTTATATGGCAAGATAAAAATATATGAAGCAACATTTTGCTAGGCTTTGAGTAACATATAGAAGAAACGTGATCCCTGATAGAAGGCAAACAGCAAAGTTAGAGTCATATTTGCACAGTAATTAGGTTGGGGGTACTTTCCTGACTTTAGTACAAGAAGAGGAAATGCACCAGATCAAAAGTCTCACTGATTTGAAAAGGACCAGGAGAGATTGAGGTTCGGTGCTGCTGGAGTGGCTCAAAGTTGAGGACCAGGTGAACACAAAGAACAGGCGTCTTACTCACTTAGTCACTTAGTGATCCCCCACCCCCACTCGTGTATTTATAGGCAGAGCTTTGAAAAGTGATTGAATTATAGGGAAAATATAGCTGACTTGCTATTAGGGGGTAGGGTCTGTTGAGAAAAAGTGGTCATTGGGGGTATGACTTGGAAGGGCGCATCTTCTTCCCTTGCTCTCCACTTTTCTCTAAGTTTCCTGGCCACCATGATGTGAGTAGCTCTTCTCTGCCAGGCCCCTCTGCCATGCTGTTTCTGCCTTGGAGCCAGCCAACCATGGTCTGTAATCATAAGCCAAAGTAAACCTCTCCTCCTTTAAGTTGGCAGTGTTGGATATTATGTCTCATCAGTGAAATGGATGTAAATGTTTTCAGAAAAGGATGAGGATTGTTCAGATCTCAAGCCCTGTTGAAGTGAAAATTCTGATTCTTTCCTCAAAGCATTTGACATCTGTGGTAAATTTACCCAACTAAAGATCCAAAAAAGTGCAACCCAACTCAGATAAATGTTACATTATCTCAAAATTCATTGCTCACTAACAAAATAGTGATCCTCCAGGAGCAGGGATATATGCTTTTATGAGGGTAAAATTTGCATATTTCACCCTCTGTTGTTCTCATACTGATATCCAGTCTCCCACAAAAATCTACAAGACTTACAAAGAAACAAGAAAATGTGACCCATAGTCAGAAGTGAGGATAACTCAGAAGTGATATAGATGTTAGAATTATCATAATTTTTTTTAAACTTGAAAAATATGAAAAGAGACGTAGAGGAGAAACAATGGACAACACGCCTGAAGAGAAGAACACTTCAGCAGAGAAATGCAAACACAAAAAAGAACCAAGTGGAAATGCTGGAAGTGAAAACTTGAATGTCTACAATGCCTAAACATCTAGACTAAAGAGTATCTAAAACATGTCAAATAATATTTTATTCTAGGTTCCTATTAGCACACTAGATATAAAAGGAAAGGATATTTAAACTGGAAGATAGGTTGATAGAATTTATTCAAACTGAAACACAAATAGATTTTTTAAAAACAGTAAAGATTAAAACAGTACAAAGATATGTTGGGAAATACTAACAACTGACCTAAAATACAGTAAAATCTAAGTTCACAAACACTTCTATTTGCAAACAAAAGCATTCAACAAAATTTTGCTTCTGTTCTCAAATTCTTCATTGAGTGATAAATGTGATTAATGGCCATCTTCCCCAGACAAACATAAATGGAGCCATCTTCTCCCAAATCATAAATTTAATTAAGTTCATAAACCGAGGTACCATTGTACCTCTGATTGAAGTCCCAACGTAAGTTTACACAGATAATTCAGCTGAAAAAATATTTGAATATATAATGGCTGGCAAATTGCTAAGATTAGTGAAAAACTTCAACCACATATCCAAAAATTTTCAAAATCCAAGTAGCATAAATGAAAAGATAAGCACACCCGAACATCTCTTATTCAAACTTATTTAAACAAAGAGAATGAGTAAATATTAAAATCAGGTGGGTGAAAATCTACCATTTATATAGGAATTAAAAATCTCATTTTCTCATGAGCAAATTAGGGGCCAAAAGACAATGGTGGAGGAAAAAAAGGTTGTTATAAACTTAGAAATCTATAACCCATCAAAAAGTCCTTAAAAAATGAGAACTAAATAAAAATACTTTCAAACTGGCAAAAGGTTTTGAGAGTTTTTCTTCTTCAACCACCCTCCAGTACAAGAAATGTCAAAGGAAGTTCTATTTAAGCAAAAGGAAAATGATATTGGAAGGGAAGCTTAGATCTGTTCAAGGAAAAGAAGGTTGTATTAGTACATAATACGGTTTTCTATGCGGTGTAAAAAATGACCACAAAGTTAGCAACTGAAAACATCACACATTTATTATCTTAGTTTCTGTGGGGTGAATACAGTTTAACTGCCTTTTCTCAGGGTCTTTTGAGGCTGCACTCAAAGCCATTTTCACATTTAGAGGCTTGAGGAGGGAGATATCTACTTCCAGGCTCATTTGTGTTGTCAGCAGAAACGCCTTTGAGGTTGTAGGACTAAAGGATAATGGTTGCATCTCAGGTCCCAGATGCAGCCTGCCATTCTTCATTATATTATGACGATTAATTCCATGTCAACTGGAACACATCATAGGGTACCCAAATATATGGTTAAACTATATTCTTCGTGTGTCTGTGAGGGTATTTCCTGATGAGATTAGGAGTGGTGGACATCATAAAGCAGATTGACTTTCCAGTATGGATGAGCATCGTCCACTTTATCACCCAATATGGGGGAGCGCCTTAATGGAGCAAAAGTTGGAGGAAGGGAGAAATTGTCCTTTCCACTTAAGAAGTGTGGACGTCCATCTTTTCCTGCCTTCAGACTAGAGCTTATATCATCTACCATTGACTATATTGGTTCAGGCCTTGGGATTTGAACTGTGCACCACTGACTTTCCTGGGTTCCCATCTTACAGACAGTGGATAGTGAAATTTAGCTTCCATAAATACATGAACCAAGTCTTCATAGTATCTTCCCATCCATCCATCCATCCATCCATTCATCCATTCATCCACTCACCCATCTGTTCATCCATCCATTCTTTTGGTTTTGTTTCTCTAGAGAATTCTGAATAATACAGCCAACAATCTCATGAAGTGGGCAAAGAAAGTCTCTAGAATAGTCTGCTAGCAAGGCAGAGTTTTATGTAATATAATATAAGCACAAGAATGACATCCTGTTTTGTTTGCCATTTTCTGTTAGCTGGGAGCAGTTCATAGTTTCTGCTCACTCCCAAACAGAGGGAATTCTAAAATGGCAGGAAAACCAGGAGTCAAGGATCATGATGAAGTGCACATTAGGGAAAATATAAAAGATGTTTCCATTATCTTTATTTTGAATATATTTTAATTTATATAAAAACCTATTAAGAGTATGAAACAAAATAATAACTATATCATGGAATTTTAGCATAAGTAGAAATAAAATGTATGTCAACATTAGCATAAAGGGATATAAGGGAAGAACGAATTTTACTGTTTGAGTGTCTTATGTTCTTTGGAGGTGGAATAAGATTATTTGATAGCAAGACTGTGATAAGTTAAAGAAACATACTTCATTCTCTAGAGAAATGTTTTTAAAAAATAAGCTTCAGCTTGTGAGATATACAAATTCATGGCTTCTACCTCCTACCTTTTAAACCAGAAACTCTGGATTTGTGCTTAACATTATGTTTTAACAACTCTATGGGTAATTTTGATGCATTCTGACATTTGAGGACCATTAAAAAGAAATATAGTGAGGTATAGCTAAAATCATCAGTAGAGGAGGTAAGGTAGAATATGAAAATGTACTTTATTCACATAAATGAATGAAATAAAAGAGGAATGGAAGGACAAAGAGCAGATTAAACAAATAAAAAATTCCAAGAAGGTAAATTAATACCTAAATTTAAAGTAGTACACACAAAGTAGACATATTTGAAAGTGGGAAGATTGATATAGATAAAGTCATGAACAACTTCAGTAAATGGAGATGAGAAGAACAAAGAGATTTAAGCACCCAAAGTAAAATTGATAGCTATAGTAAGCAAGCTGGATCCTCAGTATGTATAATTGTATCCCTGAAGTAAAGAATAAATGAAACAGAAAATACTAAAAGATAAAATAAGAAAATTGCCTAAAATGAAGAAGTTTGTTACCCAAAGGGCACATAAGTTCCAAGAAAATTTGATTCCAAATGCTCAACACTGACATAGCCAGGAAACCTAAAGGCAAAGGCATACCATTGTGCTGATGAAGCTAAATTATGTCAGAGTGATTGGCTTGGGACCTGCCTAGGGTATTAGTAAAGCACACTTTTGGGTGAATCTGGTGGCTCATGGAGGTGTGAGTTTGGATAATATATGATTTCTTGCCACGTCCCCTGGGTACCCCATGACATAGAATTAATCATCATAATGGCTAATGAAGAACTGTTCCCCTTTTCTGTTTCTCAACCTCCAAGAACTAAGGATCTTCGCTCCACCATAACCTTCCATTGTGATGTTTCTGCCTTGGATCTAGACAACCATGGGTCTAATCCCCTGATACCATGAGCCAAAGTAAACCTCCCTTCTTCAAGTTGTGGGTGGTGGGTATGTTTTCCCCAGCACTGAAAAGCTAATACAATCAGGAATGGGTAAAAAATTAAGCTGGAGCAAATATTTGTATATGAACACCCAATTTCAGAAAGTAATGAAACTATACTCAATAAATACTGAAGATGAGAACCATGACCTAAGTCTATCATATCAAAAAAGATGTTTTTCAAAGAGGAGCATCCTGAAACATGAAAAGATTGAAGACATACAATGCCTATAAGGCCTTCTTGAAAAATTACTTGACCACAAACTTCATTAAATTAAGAGATAAATCAAAATATTTATGAAATTTTCAGAAATCAGGAAGTTTAGAAAAATGAGCACAAACTGAAATCTGTGGGAAAATGAACAGAGAGCAGTGTATTAAAATCATGGCTGTGTAGCACCAAAAGGTGAACTGAGGCCAGAGACTGAGGTATTTCTAGTGACATTAAGATGTCCTCTCTTCAGCTGCCTACTTACAGGAATTTAATGAAAATTCAAAAGAAATACATTGTACTCATGTGAAAGACATGGTGTCTAACAAAGAAGGAAATTTGCAAGAGGCAATGGGCCTGGAGCATAGGTGCTCAGGAATGTGCAAAAACAGTTTAACAAACTTGAAAGAATATAAGTTTATGAGATTAACATACATGGAAGTGTTACATAAGACCCTGAAGAACAAGTGTGAAGTGACAATAAATTTTAGCCAAGACAATGCAAGAAGGTTGGTGGTCGGTTGGTGGGTAGCAGGGATGGAAGGAGAGAAAAGCATTGTGAGAGGGCTTGTGAGCTGGTCGGCTGTGTGGACACTGAGCTGCCCCAGTGAAAGGAGCAGGCCTTTGGAGGACTACATTTATAACTTTACTTCCCTTTTCATTCGGTACGTTTCTTGAGAGCTTACTTCTTTTCAGATACCCTTCACAGGTTTTTGACAGATAATCATTTACTTTCAAAGCCATAGAGGAAAGTCTTTTAGAGATGAAGAAACTGAGGCATCAAGAGATTAAGAAATTTAATGAAAGCCACCGATCTGGCAACTAAGGGAATGAGGATTCAACACAGAAAGCTCAGCTTCAGAGTCAGTGCTCCTTACCATTGCCACCTTAGTACTGTCCCTTCCTTCTTACTATATAAAAGTGAGTTCAGCTTTGTCATTTATTCGTTCTACACCATAAGTCTGCTGCCAGGCACAGTTCTTTGGTCTGAGATGCAGCACTGAACACCTGCTGCTTCTCTCTTCCCTCTAATGAGGGTGCCAAGTACCATCCAACAGTGCAAATTCTCCCTTTCTTTTCAAAAATCGCCCATGCCTTTTGCATGCTTCTTAGTTCAATTAATTTTAGAATAAGTTTTTATGTTCTCCAAATCATATCTAGAAATAAGTCTAGAGAACATTCACAGTGCCTTTTTTCCTGTCTAAGAGCAAAGCGTTTCATTGTTTAGTCTGTGTTAGTTTGCCTTTGTGGCTGTTTTAATGTCTCTCAATAGAAGAGTTTTTTTCATTTCTTATTTTGTTTCTGAATATTTACTATTATATTCAGCCCAATTTTACTTTTTTGTTGTTATAGAGATGAGTTTTTCTCTCATTAAATTTTCTAATTACTTATTGTCAGTATATAATAGAGTTATTCAGTTAACATATAAATTTAGTTTCCAGGGTCCATACGGGATTTTTTATGGTTTCTAGAAGTTTTGACTATATTCTCTTGTTTTTCCTGGGTATCTAATCATAATATTTTTTAGTCCAGCAACAACAGAAAATGTATGACACAACCAGGATTCAAATTCATACATTCTGGTCCAAGTTCAATACCATTTCTACTGTGCTGCAAACTGAATCTATAAGTATATGTAACATGCTGCATAGCGAATGGTGTATGAGACTCTGGACCTAGGTTGCGCTCTAAAAACATCCATTCTTCCTTGCCGCTTATCATGGAGCCTAAAACATTTTAACCCTATGCACTCATTCCTTTGGGTAGTGAAAACAGTTTAATGTCAGAAGTGATTCTTTTTTTTTTTTTTAACTTTTAGCATAATGATTACATTCACTGTAGGGATCATATAGTAACAAGAATAAAATTTTAAGGCATCTGTCCCCAGAGTGGTTCATTCCCTGCTGGAATTTAAAATCACCGTTCACTTATGAAACCCTCAGTGCATCAGGTAGTTTCTCTAAATATATTTGTTCAATTGAAATCTGCAGGAAATGAATCCATAAGACATTAACAGGCATTATTTGAAACAAGTTTCTATAACCAAATGCATCTAAACAATGTTAAGTATGTGTTTGCTGAAGTTGATTTACAATAGAATTTTCAGAGGATTTACAAATCTCTGTCTATTTACAAGTGTCTATTGTAATTCTCAGAGCAGGAGCTACATTTTCAAAATTGTCAAACTTCTTTTGCCATGGAGGCATTTCATCAGTCTCAGAGCATTTTAAGGCTTTGAACACACAGTACCGCTAAAAGGGATCATGAGTTAAGACCTATCAACAGTAATTAGCTGATAGCTAAGATTAAAGGCTTGTGGGGTGATGTGTAGTGTGGAAATTTAGGCAAAGAAGGAGTGATGAAAGGAGAAATGAGGAGACCCTAAACACAGACTTTCCTACCTTTTGGCTCCAGACCCAAGAGAACACAGAAACAAGACTCTGTGAGCAATATTATATGGCCACTAATGTGGCACAGTCTCCCAGTGCTCTGACCACTTTCTTTGCTAAGAATATTTGGAGAGCGGTCAGTGTGTGCTGGGTCTGTCTGCTGACCATGGAACACAGCACAGAGCTCTGCACTGAGAACTCTGCTTCTGCCACTGGAAATCAAGGGGACAGTCAGCCATTCACACGTAGGGTCAAGTGGAACACATATTTGATGAAAAGAAATGAGCTTCTGTTTTGTTATAACACTATTATTTTGAGATTTTAACTTTCTCAGATTTGAAATCAATCCTAATTAATACAGAGCTGGTACAACAGTGAGCCAGGCTTCTTCTCTCTTTCTGGTCTACCACCCTTAGTATGTGACTCTCATCATTATGGCTACTTCACGTAGCAAGATGATTTTTGATCCTTCAGCTTTCATTCCTGGTAGAAAGAAAAAGAAAGAGGAAACAAGAAAGAAGATGTAATTACTATGTCAGATAAATAAAGTTTTCTAGAATTCATAGGCTACTTCATTTATGTCATATTGACCATTTCACATTGGTTTTGATACTTAAGTTAATAGCTAGTTACACTGACCCTTCCAGTACACTGAAAGTTCTATTAGTAAGATATAAAAAGAGATGGGGATTAATGAGCCCACTACTGGGTATGCTACACAGTGTGTCAGGAGTGATACTCAGAAAGAATGTGTCCTGACCTAGGTAGAAACCCCAAATGGCGCCAGTATAGGACCCTATCAAACACCCTAAGTGGAAACATACAATTGTGATCCGCCTGCAAATATTTTTTCGGAATAGTAGAGAGGAGAATACATCTCTCTACATACATCAAGAAAACATTCACTTAGACCATAGAAAAAAACTGGAGTTGAGTTAAAAGAGAGCACACATATTCAGAACAGTGAGCTGAAGATAAAACCACGGGGAAATCAGTGAAAAGAACCTGAGCATAGGGAGAGCAACTCCTAATACATCAAGAGAGGTCAGTTAAAGCAACAGTAGAGAGAAACAAAGAGAGTAGTTTATGAAAATTACGATGAACTTTCAAGTATTACGGATAGTATAAAATGCAGGAAATGGCTAAGCAATGTGATCAGAACTGAAATGTGTTCCTAATTTAGAGATTATGAGTCACTTTTCAAGAATGATTTCAATAAAATAGGGAGTACCAAAATTAGTTTACAGTGCCATGGTTTGAATGTGTCTCCCAAATGTTCATGTGCTGGAATCTTGATCACCAAGTGGCAGTGTTGCGGTAGAACTTTTAAGAAGTGGGGTCTAGTGAGAGATGAATAGGCCACTAAAGACACTGCTCCCAGGAGGGATTAATACACTCAGGACTCTGGTTAGTTCCTGTGAGAGCAGAGGAATCTGGCCCCTGAATTCTTCCAACTTTCTCTATCATTATGCGAGCCCTCTGGCATACAGCCATTTCCTATTTTACTCCTTTGACATGTTGTGAGCAGTTAGGGAGTCTCACCAGAGGCTAAAGTGATGGGGTTGCCCAGCACTGAACTTCTAGCTTGCAAAACTGTGAGCTACATATACCTCTTTTCTTCATAAAGTTCCAGTTTCCAGTATTGTGCTATAGTAACAGAAAACACATTAATACAAGGACCAATGGGAAAAGAAGAAAGTGAATGTGAGTGATAGCCTGACACCAGCCATCTCTAGTCAAGCTTGACTTCTACATAAATCCATCTTTTTCCAAATATAAAGATAACAAATTTTAAGTTCTTAGAGGCAAGGAAAAACTAGTGGAAAGAAACTATATTACTTTGAGTAAATACTATTCAGGACATTCTTCCTCTACTGCATTTTTGTTGTATTAAATTATATCACACTAGAGTAGTATTACCTTGTACTGTCAGAGATATGAGGACATGCTTAGTCAAGGCAAGTGATACCTTTCCCTACTGGTGTCAAAGGATTAAGCATGGATTAGTGTCTTTTTGTCTTAGAAGACAATTTCAAAGTCAAACTACATTTGATATAAAATGGTGAATTTGAATATGAAATTTTATTAGATTTCACACATTTAACCTCATCAACAAATTATGCTTGCTCTTTAGAGAAAGCATGAACCAGATTCAAAGGAGAAAAGTTCTAAATGATACTGTATCTAGAGCACATGAAAATTCTGCCGAGTTGATTTGATATATAAGTAACTAAGAATTCACATTAAGCTAATCAAGAAAAAATTGGGCTAGACCCAAAGAAAATAAAGGAACAAGAAGAAAATCTGTGCAGACACTTTAAATAAATTACTTCTTCACCAGTACCTTAAGAAATTTTCATTTTGAGATTGAGGGAAAAAAAATAAGACTTCAAATAGTAATTTGCTCACAAGTCCACATGTAGTAAGTATCAGAACCAAGGTCTAAATCCAGTTTCCTGACATCCGGGTCAGTATATTTTCTAGTAGTCTCTGCCTTCTAGAGTGAATACTTCAGACAAAATAAGCAGAAGGTAAAGAGTCTTTTTGAGGTACTGATGACTGGACCCAGGAACTTCACACTGAGCTACCTCCATAGGCCTTTTTACTTATTATGAAACAGAATTCACTACCTTGTTGAGTTGCCCAGTCTAGTCTCTACTTTGCAATCCTCCTTCTTCAGCCTCCCAGAATGTGGGGATAATAGGCAAAGGGGCTCTTTATAAAGTACTAAGGATCCTATTTTATTTTTATAAAATTAAGCATTGGTTTTTAGAGAAAATCTCTGAAACAATCTGACCAAAAAGCATCGGTAGTGAAGCATGATATTAAATTGTATAGAAACTGGACATATTCTGTGAGGACATCTGTAAATATGTATCCTTGTTTATAAGGATGACACCATGGTAGAGTTATCATTTTGTCCAGTAAAATAAAGATTATACTCTCACAGCCCAACTGGGAAGAATACCTGCATAACAAATTGTGTATGGTCACAATGGTCCAGTGAAAGTTTTTCAAGGATTAGAATACGAAGATTAATGGGTTTGTGTATAAAGCAATGAAAACACTTCCTGTGCAGCGGTACATCAAGACCTCATCTCAGAGCTAGTCAGATCGTCTTGCTCATCAACTTGCTGTTTGTCTCAGACCAAAGGCTGTGTGTGTGTGTGTGTGTTTGTGTGTGTGCATGTTACATTTCATTTCTCTGGAATTGAAAATTGTAGCTCATATGATACTAAGGAAAAAGGAGAAATAATGTTTTAAGAGTGACATGAACACTAATAATATCTAATTGTCACATCTACAAATTTATGTATGTGAGCCATCAAGGAGAATGGTCTATCTGTGATATTAATTCTGAGAACCATGTGATTTCTCATTTTTAAAATAACCTAGCAACCACACTTCAAGTAAAAAGATAAAATAAATGCCCTGTATAATTTAAGGTAAGCAAACTGCTATAAAAAGTAGGCTTCAAATATAAAATGGCTGAAAAGCAACAGAAGTTACTATCTGTTGCTAACAGTGCATGGTGGAGCCAGACAGGTGTTAGAAATTAGAGTGGGGTGGGGCTAGGATCTTTCCATACAGTCTTTTAAAACAAACAGCACCCAAAAAGTAGTTGAGATTAGAAACTAAGAATTTTTAATGATGCCAGAGCAGAACATTGTTTTAGAAAAAAACACACCTAGGTTCATCCAAAGGTAGGCCAATAAGAGATTATTATGCAATAATAGAAAGAGAAGAGGACAAAAAAATTGAGAGTTCTTCAAGTGAGTGATTTAAGTGACAGGCCATGGAATCTACAGGAGAGAGAGGAAAGTTAGAAGGGATACATAGTTTTGGGGAAAACAGATATTTATAAGATTAAAGGGTAGATCTATACGGAAGAGAAAAATTGTTAAGCCTGATTTGTGGCCAGAGGGATTTAGAACATATAGGATTTAGAACAGGAGAACTTATGACTTAGTGAGGCAGGAAAGCCCCAGGGCCAGGGCTCTGCGTTCTGGCAAGGAGTCATAAACTCCTTCCCCACCTTTTTGGAAATGGCAAATGGCTAACCCAAACTGTCCCTAATCACACGCTTGTGTAACCCAACCCCTCTCCCCTTACATTCTATACCCACTGCCTATGCACTTCTTACTGATAATGTGGGAGTGTACTTGTGGATGTTCAGAGAAGGCTTATTTTTAACAGAGTCTTGTGATGAGTTTCTTATTTTGATAAAGCCCAATTTATAATGTCTTTGTTCTTAAAAAGAAATGTAAACCTACTACAAGTTTATGAAAACATTTTCCCATGTTTTGCCTTGAAGTGATATAATTTTAGATTTTACTTACTGGCCCATGACAGATTTCAAATTAATTTTTTGAGTATGGAATAAGATGTAAATTGAAACATTTTTTAAAATTCATATATCTTGTTTCTCTGGTACCATTTGTAAAAAGACTTTCTTCTCACTGAATTACTTTACTGTTTTGTTGATCAAATAAATGTGTGTGTATTTCTGGATGTTATATTTTAATCTATTTTATACTATTTTATGAATACCACACTGTCTTGAGTATTCTTGCTTTATAACACATTGAAATCCGCTTTCTCTAACATTGTTAAATTATTTCTTGGCTATTCTAGGTCCCTTGCATTTATAAGCACATTTTAGAAACCACTTGTCTATGTTCTCAAAAAGCCCACAGGAAATTTAGAAAATTCATGATCATGTTGAATACACACATATGTATAGTTAGAAAATTTGTGGAAGAATGAACATCTTAACAATATTGAGTCTTCCAATTAATAAATATGATACTTATTTCTATTTATTTAGCCTTAAAATTTTCCTCAGTTCTGTTATGGAGGTTTTCAGTAAGATGATATTGCATATCTTCTGATAAATTGTTCCCTTAATATGTTATAGTTTTGATACTATTGGAAATGGTTTTATTAAATTTTAAATTTCCAGTTGTTTATTGTCTAAGATTGATTGCCTTCACTCTGAGCTACTTCCTTAGCCCTTTTTATTTTTAATTTTGAGACATAAGTGTCTAAATTGCCCGGTCTCTAACGTGCCCAGGCTGGACTCAAACTTGCGATACTCTTGCTTCGGTTTCCCAGAGTGCTAGGATTGCAAACATGCACTAGCCTGCCTGGCTCTAAGGTGGTTTTAAAAGAAATATTTGTGGACTTACAACTGCTGTGCCAGGAGTTGGAAAATTGGAGACAACTGGGAGAGAACGATCAAAACCTAAGTAGAAGATTATGTGTCTGGGAGATCAGAACATTTGGCTGTGAATTTCTGAAACAAAGGAATTGACTTGGGATAAAATAACATTAGTTTTAACTCCTTCCCGTACTTTCCTTCCTCAGCTTTTGTCTGGTCCAGAGTTTTAGGAATAACTACATTGTGGATCCTTTTTTGAAAATTGAGATGGTCAGTTCCTCTTATAGTAAATAATGATTAAACTTAAGTTCTTCTACAAAACAACAATATTGAAAAACTATTATGGCATGAAATGACTAAGAACTTTTTTTGAATACCAGAACAAACCGACTAGGTTACCCCATTAACCCAGAAACAAGTCATTGCTACCTGATTTAAGAATAGTGGTAACACTAAGGAGACTTAGCATAGGACAAAAGATCGTTAGCAAGCAGATCTGACAGGTGCCATGCTCTACTGTGTTTATTTTGATTTCTATCTCCTAATCCTCCCAGGGACTTAATGAGTCCTTAGAAGAATTGTTTATTTGAAAACTCAGCACTGGTCCTTATCATAAACAACCAGCGCTGCATTAAATGTCTTGGCAGGCAGAAAAGAGCACAGAGAGTTTATGCTCCCCAGGGCGATGAATAATTTCAGCCAAATATAAATTGCCATGCTAAATCAATATGCTGAGTTTCCAGCTACTAAGAACATGTATTCTATTAATCGATCATAAGATTATACATTTTCCCAGAAAATTCCAATCACTTTTTTTGGGGAACTCTACTTTCTACAACTTTAATGACCTTTGGACAATAATGTGAGGCAGCAATTTGTTCAACTTCCTAAATCCTGACAGAAAAAAAGGAAATGTAGATAAACTCTAGGACACAAAAGAGGGTTCATTATAAGGCAAATAGGTTTAGGGAAGGAAGGAAAAATGTGAAAATAGAAAAGAATGAAAAAAAAGGTAAGATGCTTTCAGAGTAAAGAGAAATGTGTATGTTATAAAATTCACCATTAATTAGAGTCAAAGCACCAAGAATGGCCATATTCACTAACCAGACACCAGTACAAAAACTATGAGTACATTATCATCCTCTTTACCCAGTTCTAACTCTAGATGAAAAAAATAATCAAAGCTTTTTTTTTCAAAGAGGGGTCATTTAAATATGGAGATTATCAATGACTAATTCATTTAATGATAGTCTATAGGCTAAGAATATTCAGTTATTAGATGGCCTACATACAGCTTATGACTTTTCTTCAAATAGCAAACTGTATAAAAGAAAGTCTATTTTAAAAGCCATATTGGTATTCTCAACAGTTTCTGAATTATCTGTAGGAAGCATATATTTTAATATATGTATCCACCATTAAATCCAGATCATATTTTATAACAAAATTTATGCAAAGCAAAGCCAAGTTGCTTGACCTTTGGTCTGACAAAGTGTTTGTCAAGTATACTCTGAGTCACTTTTGTCCATCTTCAGTCTTCATAGTGCTCATTTTCTACCTTCAACACAGGAAGAATACACAGGGCCTTCACCAGGCACATGCGTTAGGAAAACTCTTGATGTCAGCAGATGGAAGGCTGTCCTGCATCTTTCACTCTGTGTTTCTGTTTAACTCTCCAACAGGGAGCTCAGCTGAAAGCAGGTCAGGTTGGGTAAGTCGCTTCTGTACAAGTCAGCATGATGTTTCTCTGACAAGCTGACTTGAGCTTCCTATGACTGCAGGTACCAGAGACAAGCATTTAAGAACTATGAGATTCTATTCTGAGAATGTATCTTTAAGTTCCTGAATAATGTGCCCCATCAGTGGGATACTTGGGTTTCTTTATAGCAACTGAAAGGTAGGCAGAGAGTCCAGGTCTCTTTGCTGAGTCCTGCGAAATTCCCCAGGAAGTTTCATTTGAATATCAAGGTTGGTTGCCAAATTTGTGTTTTCCTCAAACAAAAACTCATGCTAAACTTCAATATTTTCCATCATTTCATTGAGTGAGTGCAGTACAGTAGTCAAGCTACTGTCTACAGAAGACATCAGAAGTTTGTCCCTGGAGAGTTTTCCCAAAGGCCCTTGTAAAAAATAGGACAGGAGTATTTTGCTTTCAAATGCTCCCTACTCATGGAGTAACTATCTATCATCTTTCTTTTCCCCTTTTTCACCACTTTTAAATAAATTGTCTTCTCTTACTTTAAACTCGGTTTCTTTCATTCTTTACTATAGCTGGGTTTACAATCACAGGGAAGTACATTTTCTAGCAGGGTAGCAGCTCACAGTCCACCTCCGGATGTAACATTTTGGTGCATCAGCCAGGAATTTAATAGGAGAAGACATCTGAATACCACTACCAAACCCCAAGTGGTCATATAGATGAAACCCACTATAAAGCTGCCAGACATCTTCTGCTGAGGCCCATTGGAAAAAAACCTCCTTGCTAAAGATTCCTATCTTCTGCTCCCCAACTACAATCCCATTCAGCTTGAAGAAGCCAGATTGATTTTGGCCCAGTTCCCCAGTAGAAGTTGGATGTTTTTCTCAGAGGGGGGAATGTAGGAAAAGTGGTCCCCATAAGTAGGGAAAAGATAGGATAAAGGCCTCCTTAGATGTTATTAAAAATTAATAGACAATTTTGACCTCTATAGACAGACTCTAAAAGCCAGACAGCTATAATCAAATAGTTAGAAACATAAAGGCAGCTAGATTCTAACTGTTAAAAGAGACTGGTTCCAGGAAGGCCCCAGGTAATCTGATTAACATAAAGAAAACAAACTCTCCCTTTGATTCTTACATCTACATATGTAACCTGGCCCTAAACCACGCACCCATAATCTTGCCCTCTGCCAAAAGACAAAGGCCACAGGATTGAGGGAAATCAAGCAGAGGTGACAGATAAGGCCAAGAGCCAATCAGATTCCAAGGGCCAACCCAAGAGGAAAACCTCAATAAAAAGGGGCTACAAAGTAGAGCCCATGAGTATTTCACTTTTGAATGCTCCCTACTGGTCAAGTAGCTATCTTTCATCTTCCTTTCCCCCTTTTTCACCACTTTTAAATAAACTGTCTTCCAAAAAAAAAGACAATTTTTAGAACAATGGTAACAATAAAATAAAAATAAGTCATTGTACTACATAGTACAAATGCTCAGCTAGCCATATAGTTTTCCATCTAATATTTGTGTTACTATTTATACCATCTATACATAAAACAAGTGCCACAGGAGGTTCACTAAAATTTCAAAAGCATAATGCCTGCCTGTCCACTGAGAATGACAAATTCCCTTCAGTTTTTTACTCTTCTCTTCACTGTTCTGAAAAAGAACAGAAATACATTGTCACTGTGTGACAATGCCACTGTGGTGACTGATGGAAAAAAGAACAAATGTTATCAATTGTTCCTGATACAACCAATACCCCCACCATAGGCACTGATTTTATCAACCACATGTTTAGGCACAGGAAGAGCAACGTGTATAGATAGTTTGGGCATATTTCTCTAAAAGTCTAAAAGCAACAATTTCATTTTGGAAGAAATCCACCGGACACAGTGTAAGCCCGGGCAGACAATACTCCATATTTAGTCACCACTTCTCTGTTAGTGTGGTGTGAAATCTCACAGCCAAAATCTCTGCAACAGCTTCATAAGGCAGGAAGCCCACAAACTCCTCTCTTAGCTTGTGAGGTTCACTCACAAACCTCACCAAGATGGGTCAGTGCTCCTCTGCTACATCCAGCACATCGCCAGTGATGATGGAAGATGCATGCGAGTCTCTCACAGAGTCCTCACAGCTCTCACAGATCTCTAGCATCTGTTTCTGTGATTTGTGAGTGTGTTACTGGCTGAGATCTCAAAGCACTTTCTCAGGCTTCTTCATGAGACTCTATCAAGCATTCCAGTCACACTTGACAGTTGTCAGGAGTAGAGATCTTCCAGGATTTTATCTGTCTCCTGCTCAGCCCGAATCATGTTCTGTTTTCCCATAAGACTCAAATTTCAAATAGACTTCAAGTATTCTCTGTTTCCTTTCTCTTCAAGGGTAAAAAGTAAAATCTCTATCTTGAGACAAACCACAGCTCTGTTTTTTCTATCAAAAGATTTAAACAGGAGTGCCTCTACCTTAAACTCTCTTCCACTCTAAGCTGTCCTCCCCTACCCTTTACACCAGGGTAGGAGAAATGTCTGATTAGCTTAGATTCCAGGAACACGACCGACCACCAAAGATAACTTAGCAACAGTCAAGGACTTTCAGTCCCCATAGCCACACTTTTCCCTCCCTTAGCAACCCTGCCCAGCAACCCTTTGGGCGACCGAGATAGATTGCAAACCTTCAAGCCAGCCAGTGGGGAGAAGGTCTTCTGCTTCTGATGAGTTAGAAAATAAAAGGAGCCTGCTGCTGCCTCTTTGCACACCTGCTAATGAAATAGGATTAGGGCGTGGCTAAGGCTGGCTGGCAAGGCAACGCGACCTGGGGGCGTGGCCTGGAAGTGACGTCAGCCTGAGGCGTGATTTTCAAGCACCAGCCCTCACGTGGACTGCAGGAAGTTCTCGCGAGATTCCATGGGAATTCCATTCGATAAATACTAGCAACACCTGACGCAAGCTCTCTTCTTTTCCTCTGCCGCGCCACCGGGAAGGAGCCCTCCTTTCTCTCCCATGGAAGATGATGGCTGCGTCCCCAGCACCGCTGCTACCATGCCTGTCTCATGGTAACCCCTGCCGTGCCTTATAGGACGGTCCTCATTTTGCTGTATCTATTGTTATGCTCAACTTTCCTTTTCTTCTTTTCTCTATACTTTAAATAAAACTTTAGAACTACTTTTTGTCCCCCTCATTCAATTCTTTGCTTGAGGAGGGAAAGAACCCAGCAATATCGGAACCCGTCCGATAACACTACCTCATGCTAGAGTGTGCTCATGCCCTTCTGCGAAAGTAAAACTTGACTTCTTGGTGTCTGAGTGCTTTAGTATCTGCACTGACAAATTGAATCTGGGCACGTATTCTCAACAGTCCTGCTCGTCAGTCACCACTTCTGCACTGGGTTCGGAGCATTGTTTGTTTCTTTGCATCTTTGTCTCTGTGCAGAAGTTTCATCAGTTTTTTTTTTTTTCTGTTT
This sequence comes from Hystrix cristata, assembly GCA_004026905.1. Classification (NCBI taxonomy): domain Eukaryota; kingdom Metazoa; phylum Chordata; class Mammalia; order Rodentia; family Hystricidae; genus Hystrix; species Hystrix cristata. Next base: position 4,619 of record PVJO010022376.1, on the reverse strand, counting down.
TAGTGTCTTGACTTCATCTTCACTCAATTCTTTCATTTGTTTTATGTGTCTACTATGTGAATTGTTCGAGTGACTGCTAAGATCCAATATTGTTGGTATTGCATTATCTCACACTATGAGGACTCTCCCAGTGCTTTCACAAGTATAGTATCTACTTCAGTGAATTTTGAAAAATAGAATAAGCCAATCATTCTTTAGTTTTCTGATGCCTCTGCAAAATGTGTGGTTCTACAGATCAGAGGTCTCAAAGTGTTTGGCACATAAATGATAACTTTTATTTAGTTGAGCAGGTGTTTGCACCTTCAAAGTCTGCTCTCCCACAATTCTCCACCCAATTATGGCATCTGGCTGGATCCCTGGGAACTGAAGAAGCCCAGATCAGACCTTGTGCTCTTCTGCATACAGCTGGGGGCTGAGCAGAAGTTCTGCCTGTGACAGAGGAGGGGAGCCAGGCCTGCTGGCTTGGCAGGGCATCAATCAAGTTTTTAAAATTTCAGATTCCCAAGCCTAACATAGATCTACTGAATCAGATTCTGACATAAGGGAGCGTGGTAAACTGTACATTTCTAAAAAATGTTACAATTAAATTAATGCTACTTGAAGTTGTTCAGAATTATAGATCAAAACTATTGTGTTCAGTTATGGAGCCAAGCACAGGAAGAGCTAAATACTGAATATTATGACATAGAATTAAGTATTCTTGACATAGATAGAAGTGAACTCTCTGGAGTCTAGAGACAGAAGAAGTGTAGGGCAAGAGACTTAACTTTTCATTTTCTGAATTTCTATATGGTTTGGATTTTTGTTGCCATGTACATGTATTGTATTTTACATAATTTTTTAAAAATCAGAAAAATTAAAATTAAAGCATGCCAAGTGATTCTGAAAAGGGAGATTGGGAAAAACCATTCTAGGATGCAGTTTTAGTTGAATAGGTCAAAATAAACGAAATATTTAGCAGTCATAACCAGCACAACCAAATCACTTGTTTAAATATCTAAATATTTTCCTATCAATTGGTAATATAGCCTCTCCCCTAACTCTTAGGACACCCTGAATCTGCCAAAAACTAAAAAATTAACACAATAACAGGTATAGCAAGGGATCTCCAGGACCCTACTCAAGACCACTAACTGATGTCTGTTTGGATGCTAAAAACATTCCAAAGAACTTATCTCAGCAGAGGAAGCCATGTTTTCTCTGAAATATTGGTATCCAAAAGCGCATCCAAAAGGCAACAGGATCGCATAGCCAGTTATCTTATGTTGATGAAAGACTGTTTCCTTCATGTCTGTGAAGGACAGTGCCAGGGTCTACATGACAAATGGCTTCTGTTGAAAGAGTCAAAGTCCTCCCTGGGATGCTTTAGCAACCTTCTGCAGTACACAGCAAGAGCTGCTGCCTGAGCAGATCCAGATTTATCTGTTGGGTATACATCCAGCCCAGCCTCTACTGATCCTGATGGGAGCCTTGATTTCTATAGGCTTTTATTTGACCTTGTGAGGTTAAGTTATAGACAAGCAAGTTCATACCAACTCTGAAATGTTTTCCTTTTTAGTCTCAAAGCAATGCCCCAAATTGTTTTTACCCAGGTAGCTGAAGACAAGGTGACAGAGAAAAATGTCTTTAAAGGTTGCTGGGCTTTTAAAAAATCTGGTTACTTTGGAGGTATTCCTGTGCCCCAAGACAGCATTGGGCTTAGAAAGCACATACAGTAACTCTGGTAGCTGTAACTCAAAGTCTTTTTCCACTAATGTTCATTCACACATGTCCTATTGCTAAAAGATACCTTCGTGAGGTTTACCTGACTAAGCTATGAATGCTTATGATCTAAGAAAATGACTTCCATGTTCGTATCCTGTGCAGCTAGCCTGGTGCTGGTACACGGTTCTTTGGCTAGAGTTTCTGGCATTGACTAGAATGGGACGGTACAGAATGAGAAAGGAAGGGAAGAGAAAGACGTTAATACTATCTTTAATATTATTAATAGTAGTAATAGCAAAAATGTCTGCATTATTGTCTCCAATAATGACTAAGCACATGGACTAAGCATAATTGAACAGGAATATCTTTATAGATGCCTTACAGCTGGGCACGGTGGCACACACACACCTGGAATCTCAGCACTCAGGAGGCTGAGGCAGGAGGATTACAGCAAGTTTGAGGCCAAGCTGGGCTACATAGTGAGTTCCAGGCCAGTTTGACTTACCTAATAAGACCCTGTCTCAATAAAATCAATTAACTAATTAATTAAAATGCCTTGACCCTTTTAAATGAACTATTTCAGTAGGTAGAATGGTTTCTATAGAGAGGTCTGTGCCCTAATCCCTTGAACTTGTGAAAAAAACTACACGGCAAAAGGACTTTGCAGATGTGATTAATGTCATAAGAAGAATATACTGGACTGTCCCCATTGACCAAATCTAATTACATGAACCTTCAAGAGCAAAGAAGCTTCTTTGACGAGAGTCAGAGAGACTGACCCCTGCATGGGTGGAGCCACCGGGGCAGCATGGAGAAGGGATGTGGGCAGCCTCTGGAGCAAAGACCAGTCCTGGCTGACAGCAAGTAAGGAGAGGAGCTGACAAGCCTACAGGCTGCCCAAGTCTGTACATGGCTTCTTCTCAGACCGGTTGACAACTTGATTTTAGCCTAGTGAGATGTGTTTCAAATTTCTGATACCAATAAACTGAGATAATATCTTAAGCTGCTAAAATTTTAGCAATTTTTATAACAGTAAGAGAAATAATATATATAATGCAGTAATTTCCTAATTCTCACATGTCTAAATAATTTGGAATTTAAAAAAATTATCCACTGTATAATAAGTGAAAATAAATAGTAATATTTTTGCTTTCTGTTTTGTTTAGAAAAACACATGGATTTTAAATACAATTAAAAAAATTTACTGAGCTGTATGGATCAGGGATGAAGAAATAGCTTGTAACTTGTGACATCAGCACAAGTTATGCCAGTGACTTTTGGTCCAGAATTGGAGGAGAGCTGTTTTTGTATCAGAAAGGAAACTGTTACTAACACTAACCAAATTCGTGAGCGAGGACCAATCTGTCCAGATGTAGTTCATGTTCTACTAAGTGAGGGGCAGCATCAAGTCAGTGTTTCCACTGTTCTACGGCTTGCTGCTACAACAGATTACATTAGTAAATGTGGGGTTGGAGTTCAAGAAAGAGAGAAAAGGGTCCCAAACCAGAAGATTTTTGGAGACTACCATCTCTCCTCCTATTTTCTTACCAATATCTTCCCCCACAAACTCCATCTCCCTACCAGTTACCAGGTACAAACTATTCATGCTGATATCTAAAGTTGATATCTATAGTTTCACTTGTGCCTATAGGAAAATTTCCTAGCAGATTCCACCTCTCTCTCCCATAGCATCCTATATTGTCCTGCTCTCTTCTACACTATTATCATAAGCATGCGAGCATATGGTATCTTGATTTATTGCAGCAGAACTCCTTGGGAAAGTTGCTTATATATCATCTCTAATCACCCCCCTCTTCTTATTCTCGCCTAAATGCACTTCCTCTGGGTCTTGACTCCACCACTCTCCTAAAATTGCACTTGTCAAGGGCCCTGATGGCCCCCCAGTCTAACCCCAATGTGCAGTTCTCAGCCCTCTCTCACTCAGCCTGTTAGAAGCATCACACTCAGCTGTCCCTCACTTTTCAGTTGTCTGCCAGGCCACCATTCTCTCTTGGATTACTTCCTGTCTTCTGGGATACTCTGCAGTTTCCTGTACTGGCTTCTCCTCTTATCTATAGATAAAGTGATTTTGGAGGCTCCAAGGATCATTCTTCAGTTAGTTTCTGTTTCTACTGACACAATTACGGTGACCTAAATTTTATGTCTTTTGTCTTAGTTATTTTTCTCTCATTGCTGGGACAAAATATCTGACACCCAAAGTTAAGGGAAGAAAGGTTTATTTGGGTCACAGTTTGTAGAGAGTTTCAGTCCATAATTGGCTGGTTCCAAGGTGGGGTGGCATGCCAGAGAGGCAGAAGGCAGCAAGGCAAGCAAGAGGTAGACAAGCCTCTTTCTGTCCCTTATCTCTTATCCATGTTATCTGCCCTTAGGGTGAGTAGCACCACCCTTAATTCTGGTATTATATCCTTGATCTCAGCAGAACTTCGCCAAACCAATCAGTGGACTAATTTAGTAATCACACACTCTAGATCCAGCCACCACTGAAAATATCTCATCTATGACCACATGAAGCTTTGGGGGGACATCTAGACACAAACCATAATATCTTTATTTACAGTTAGTATGTTGATTACTTCCAAATTTCTATCCCCAGCTCAGACCTTCTTATTGAACTTCTGACTGCTCACTTTTAGAACATGTCAACTTTTATACGAATCAAAGATCAGAAGCCCCAAACTGAACTTCCAATCTTTCCCACGCACAAACTGCCTCCATACATGACCTGCCCCACCTCAACTGATGGCAACAGTGTCCTTACAGCTCCTCAGGCCAATCACATGGAGGGTGCCCTCGGCATCTCTCTCCTGCCCAATCTGCAAATTCTCTTCGCTCTACCCAAAATCTCACTATTTCTCACCATTTCTACCACTGTCCTCCTAGTCAAGATCATGACA
>PVJO010022375.1:0-28168 GCA_004026905.1 Hystrix cristata | reverse complement strand
GGCTTCCCCCCTTTCATTTTTTATTGCATGAATTTGGGTCTTTTCTTTCCTTTTTTTTGATCAGGTTGGCTAGGGGTTTATCTATTTTGTTTAGTCTCTCAAAGAACCAACTCTTTGATTCATTGATTCTTTGTATTGTTTTCTTGGTCTCAATTGCATTGATTTCAGCTCTGATCTTAATGATTTCCTCTCTTGTATGAGCTTTAGGCTTGTTTTGTTCTTCTTTTTCTAGTTGTTTGAGCTTCAACATTAAGTTGTGTATTTGAGCTCGCCCTGTCTTCTTAATGTGGGAGCTCAATGCGATAAACTTCCCCCGTAGCACTGCTTTCATTGAATCCCATAAGTTCCGATATGTTGTATTGTCATTATCATTTATCTGTATAAATTGCTTAATTTCTTCTTTAACTTCTTCTGTGACCCAGCTGTTATTCAGAAGGATATTACTTAGTTTCCATGTGTTTATGTGGTTTTTTTGGTTTTTGTTACCATTGAATTCTAGTTTCAATGCACTATGGTCCGATAGTATGCATGGGATTATTTCAATTCCCTTACATTTACTTAAGTATCCTTTATGGGCTAGTATGTGGTCTATTTTGGAAAACGACCCATGTGCGGCTGAGAAGAATGTGTATTCTGCTGCTGTAGGGTGAAACACTCTGTAGATATCTGCTAAGTCCATTTGTTCACAGAGATGATTCAGTTCTGATATTTCTTTGTTAATTTTCTGTCTAGTTGATCTGTCTCTTTGTGAGAGTGGGGTGTTGAAGTCTCCCATTATAATTGTGTTGGTGTTTATTTGATCTTTCATGTCCCTTAATATTAGTTTTATGTATTTAGGTGCACCAATATTTGGTGCATAAATATTAATGATTGTTATTTCTTCCTCTTGAAGTTTTCCCTTGAGAAGTATGTAATTGCTGTCTTTATCCCTCTTGATTAGTCTTGGCTTGAAGTTTACTTTGTCTGCGATTAGGATAGCTACCCCTGCTTTTTTTTGGGTTCCTGTTGCATGAAATATTGCTTTCCATCCTTTGATTTTCAATCTATGTATTTCCTTTTGGGTTAGATGTGTCTTTTGTATGCAGCATATTGCTGGATCTTCTTTCTTGATCCATTCTGCTAGCCTGTTTCTTTTGATAGGTGAGTTGAGCCCATTTACATTGATGGTTATAGCTGTTATGAGTTGACTCTTTTTTTGCCATATATCTTTTCTGTAGTTGGTTCTGTGTTTCACTTTAGTTCAATTGCTTGTTTTGCCTGGTGAGATTTTTTTAGTGTCCTTGTAAATGTAGTTAACTCTTTCCTTCTCCAGGTTGTCCTTCAAGACATTTTGTAGAGGTGGTTTGGAGGTTATAAATGTCTTCAGTTGTTCTTTGTCATGGAAGTATCTTATTTCATTGTTGAATTTGATAGATAGTTTGGCTGGGTACATCAATCTGGGTTGGAGATTGTTTTCTTTCAAAGCTTGGAATACATTGCTCCAGGCTCTCCTTGATTTTAGGGTTTGTGTAGAGAAATCTGCTGTGATTCTGATGGGTTTACCCTTATACGTGATTTGTCTTTTTTCTCTAATAATTTTCATTATTCTGTGCTTTTGCTGAATTTCTGGAATCTTGATTATTATATGTCTTGGTGAGGATTTATTTTGGTTATGAGTAATTGGGGTTCTATATGCCTCACTTATCTGTATATCAAGTTCTTTTCTCATACTTGGGAAGTTTTCCATCATTACTTCTGTAAATAATCTCTTTATATCCTTCGTATTGTCTCCTGCTGTTTCATTTACTCTTTTCACTCTTATATTGTTCCTCTTTGCATCATCTTGCGGATGTTGTAGTGATTTTTCATATTCTCTAGGTATTTTTAGCAGGTCTTTCTTTTCATTCTCACTGATTGCTGACCTGTCTTCTAGTTCTGAGATTCTATCTTCACTCTCGTTCATTCAGCTTTGTATACTTTCCAGCGAGTTTTTTTCTTTCTTGTATATCTGTTTGGATCTGTTTCATGGGCTGCATTTCTTTGCTAAGTTGTATATTCAAATTTTCGATTGTTTTTCTTAGTTCTTCTGTTTTTTTATCTGTGTCTACCCTGAACTCACTAAGCAAATCTTTCATTATATTGGTCATCTCTTTCCTGACCTGGTCTATTTCCTCTAGCCTGATGTTCTCTATTGCTGCGCCTATCTGTTTTTGAACTTCTGTTGCTATCATCTCTGAGAGTTTGGTTGGGTGTCTTCTGACAACCTCGATGTCATTGTCCTCTGTATTTATTCTGGTTGGGCTGGGGGTCTGGGGTTGTGTTTTGCTTCTATGTCTGGTCATTTTCTTTGTATACATATGTACTTTACCCCTCTTAGTTTGTTCTCCGAGTTGGTTTGATATTTTCTTTTATGAGGTTACAACAAGGTAATAGCGTCCTCCTCAGGAATGTCTGTTTTTGTGGTTTCTTCTGGGTATATGTGTTTCTTGGTTCTTATGACCTTTAGTCCTCCAGGGTTATCGTCAATGACAAGGTCATGGTTGGCTCTACTTGGTAATGGTGACTTCAGAGAGGGGAAAGGAAAAGAAAGTAACAAAGATAAAAGCTAAAAGACTGACAATGGGAGAACAAAGAGGAGGAAAAAACATACCACCAACCAAACAACCAAACAAACAAACAAACAAAACAACAAAAAAATAAAGTCTGGGGGGAAAAGCAGAAGACAGTGTGACCCGTGTTGAGTCCCTGACTTTATGCATATATGTTGATGGATCCAGACCCTGCTGGTGCGCGGGCTGGCTCCGCGCCCCGCGTGGTGGCGTCGGTGTGTGGGCGTGTCCGCAAACTGCCTGCGAACCTGTCTCACCTCACCCTGCCCTATTCTCCTGTTTAGAAGACTGCTCACGCCATCCCAGGCGCCCCGCTGAAACTGGGCAGGTCCTTGCAGATGGCAGTCCGGTTGCGCTGCCTCCATTTGATGTACTTTCTTACCACTGGGACTTGATACTCACAACTTAAAGGAGAAGAGATTTATTTTGGTTCATGGTTTTAGAGGTTTCAGTGCATGGTTGGCAGACTCAAAGCGAAGAAACAGCATAGCGGAAGGCCTGGCTGGGAAAGAAGCTGCTCAGATAATCACAGCCAGGAAGTAAAGAGCAAAGCAAGAAGTCGAGGAAGGAGATGAACCTTTCCGGGTCACTCACTTCCCCAGTACCCACCTCTGATCAGGCTTCTCTTCCTAACAGCACAGTCAGCTACTAAACTCATTAGTGGATGAACCCACGGATGAGTACAGCACCACCATGGTCCAGTCACCTTCTAAAAGCGTCACTTCTGAATGCATGAGGGTTTGGGGAGTACATTCTGGATCTAAACCATAATAGACAGACTCGGTATCATGCACTAAAACTAACATTTGGGACGGAGGCTGTCCTATTACATGACATTGGCAGCTGGTCACTTAAGAATATTTGGTAGCACCAGGAAGTAGGCTTCTTGAGAGTAGAGACTTAGGTTTATTTTTCTTGTTGCTGAATTGCTAGCATCTAGAAATGCCGTTGTCTCCATACATATTTTTAAAATCAGTGAACAAATTGAGGAATTTCAGAGTCACATCGAATTTTTCGAATACAAATAGACAACTACTGGCTGCCATTTGCTTGAATGTTTTTTTTCCTCTGTGCTGGGAGTGAACCCAGGTCTTCATGCATGCTAAGCACACACTCTACCACAGAGCCCCATTCGCAGCCCAATTTGAATTATTTTTTAAAAGTCTTTGGTGTTTTATGCAGATTCACATTCTTTGTTTTATTGGGAATGCTTTCAAACTGCCATAAATCCATCTTTGTCCTTTGTGTCTGTTCTCTACATCTGTTCTCATCCAATGTATTCTGAGTTGAGAATGCCCTAGTTACAAAATAGTAGTTCTTGTTCACTTGGCATGCAATTCAACAATCAAATCATTTTGAATTCTCTAAAGAGGAGGAACTTGCTTCTATATTTGAACTCACTCACATTCAGAGGGAATATGTTTTAATATTTCAACATCTATACAAAATGCTCTACAATTACTTTTAAGGCATTAATTCTCATATGAACACTGAGTGAAGTCACGAAGGACCAAGTAGGGCAAAGAATTTCTCCAAGGTTGCACAGCCTGTTAATTGCACAGGATAGACCTGGCTATCATTTCCCATCCATCTGATTCATACCAAGCAATAGTCCATTACACTTCGAACTGATGAGGCTCTCAGAGCTTGTGGTGGTGTCAGGAAAAGGATTTCTGCTGAAACAAAGACATTACTAAACCCAGGGACTAATGAAGGTCAATCTAGTGAACTGCAAATTGGATCAGATTAAACCCTTGCTTTATATTGTCCATTGCATTAGGATCTTTATTGCATTTAGAATAAAATCCAGATTTCTTACTTCAGCCTTTAGTCATTGTGTATCTGGCCTTTATCTGGCCATTTTCTAATTGTATTTCATTCTAGCTTCTGCTTGTGTATTTCATGCCTACCTCACTTTCCTTCTCTGTACATGCCGAGCTCGTTCTTGCTGAAGGACCAGTGAATTCATTGTTGCTTCCTGTCTAGTAGGCTTCTTCTCCAAACATGGATACAGGACATCTCAGGGTAAGGGTTTTTCCCTTAGACAAGTTTCTTTTTAAACAGAATGTCTCTTCCTCTAGTCATTTTCTAGTCTATCCCTATTTATTTTCATTATTTCAGTATCAGCGGTGATGGGTTAAGGATTTATCACTATTGATAAGCTATTTTCATTTATCACTTATCCCTTCCCTTCCAGTCCATAGCTCAATGAAAGCCGGAAGCTTGTTTGTTATACTCAGTGTCAGGAATAGTGCTTAAGTAAAGGAAATAGGCATTTAATAACTGTGTGTAAATGAATGAGTGATCTCAGAGAAGCAGCAAAATTGGATGTGGCTTTCGATAGAGTCAAGTCATTTTAGCAGCTAGGGAAATGAGAAAGTCATTTCTTTGCTAAATCATTTTGTTTTCAATCACCTGTAAAATGGGTTAATGTCAACAATATCAAAAGGCAGATGTGCAGGTCAAACATGCTAATGTGTGCATAAGAGCTTTGTAAAATACAAAACGTGGTACAGGCATTTACTTAATCACTAGACATCACTGGTGCAATGCAGGCTGCCCAAAGGGAAAGCGTTGATTAGCAATTATTGCCAAAATTTTTCTCATTTCCAAGTAATATCTTTGCATGTTCCTTGTAAAATAATTTGTGGTTAATTTGTTGGTCTTTGATCTAATCAGCCTGCAGATGTTCAGTAATGCCATCTTTTTGTGCACTGAGGCTCATTCACTGGGGTTTGTAAAAGTAATGGGCTGTGCCCAATTTTTCCCCAATTGTGTTCAACTCTCAGGGACAATGAAAGGAAAGATCTGTCTTTTGTCTAACAAGGAGAAACTGAAAAGAAAACTCAACTTTTTGTTTTCGTAGTTAGAAAAAAAGGGGAAAGAAAGAAAAAAAATAAAAGGGGAGAGGGATGAGAATACCAGGACTGAATTTTCTAAATGAAAATATTCAGTTAGATTTTTTCATCACTAGAGTGAAATCTTAGTTGAACATTTGAGCAGCATGTGAAGAGATGAGTTAGGACATTGAGGTTGAGGTCAGTGATGGAATTGTGGCACAATGAGATGATATAGTATTTAGTTATATTTCCTCTTCACTTTAGTCATGTTTGGTGCAAAGGTCATATTGTGCAGCCAGCAATGATTCAAGTATAACTCAGATTTTAGACAGCAATGTAGTTGTTGTAACAAGTGGATGTTAATTCAACATATGATAAAAGGTGCATAGTCCTGTTCTACTTAACTTTGTATCTACACTGAGGATTCTTGAAGTGTAAGCTGAAGGACAACTTGATTCGGTACTGAAAGTGTGGTCACCTGATTTCCTGTTACCTCAGCATGCCAATTAAAATTCAGAGTGCTAAACCTCATTCTAGACATATTGATTCAAATGTAAGCATGAGACATGGAAATCTGTATTATTAATAAGCACTCTTGGGTAATTTTTGTACAAACTAAACGTTTGGAACTGTTAGTGTAGGCTCTTGAGACTATAGTCTCATGTTGGTATTTCTTAAATGATTAAATTAGTTATGGAGAAATAAAAAAAATAGCAGCGATGAGTTTAGGTTTAAGAGATCATAGAATTGTGCCTTTCATGTAAGGAAGTATTTTATTCAGAATTATGAATTTGTAAACTGGTAAATTTAGCATTTTACAAAGACATTTTTTAAAGGATCCTGGGTTTTACTGGGGTAAAATGTTTTTGTTTTGTTTTGTGGTCTGTATTAGATGCCTGAACCCAAATCGAATGAGTCAAGAGAGAACAGACTGAACAGAGAAACATCTGTGGGAAGTGTCCAGGTTCCTCAGTTTGTAGTACTCAGAGCAGTCCACAGGCTAGAGTAGACTGACTTCAGGCCTTTTACTGTGAATGCAAGGCAGGGTCTGAATGTCCTTGCTCCTGCATTCAGGAAGCAGAGCGTGAATAGGGCCCCAAAGCGACTGTCCAAACTCAGATCCCAGCTCCAACTTCTACATGTTTTGTGTGAACTTAGGCCAAGTCTCTTTTTGCCTCAGTTGTGGCATTTGTGAAATGGATTCCATAATACAATCTACTTCATGAGATTATTGTGGTGATTAAATTAATGAGGACACAGTGCTTTAAAAAATGCCTTGGTTTAGTGAATACATGTTAACGGTTGATATTATATCCACATTTATGATGAAGGAAATTTTTTAAAAATTCAGTTTTGTAATACACAAAGCTGAAACTGCTATAACTGACATGAGAACACTAGTTTTCCAGTGGTGTGGGGAGTACAAGTCCCCTTCTCCTATTCAGAAGCTGTGAGAGTTATAGTTTCAACTCTGTCCTCGATCCCTAGGCTGAGATAAATTTTCAAGAATAATTACTTTTTTATCTTATAGTAGACAGACTGGAGATTAGAGCTAATTTCCCTATTCATTTGTCTTGGCTGGGAGAATGGGAAAGAAAATAATGGTACTATAAAACTCTCAGAGGATAATCTAGATTACCTTGTTCTGTAGCATCAGTTCCCATTTATCTGTCCTGAGTTGTCTGCCTCCAAAAGAACATTGTGTTATTCCTAATGCAAATTAAGTATTTTGACTCACTTTCTTGACCATCTTTATTCCCCATAGAATGTTAGACCTAGAAGACGCCATTTAGTTTCCCATTCTCTTTATCTGTCATGCTTGCCCTATGCCCCAGCAGTGTATATAGTGAAACCAAGATCCAGAAATAGTAAGTAGATTATTTACTTCAGTGATGAATAAGAATTTGACCTCACGTTTGTCAGATGCCAAAGCCCATACTTTGAATGTCTAGGGTTTCAATTTGTATTTACATTTTTATTCTTGAATTTAAGTGGTATTTGAATTTCCTAAAAAAAATCACGATTATAAGTATTTTCCTTATAGAGCGGACACAATTATGAACTTAGTAAATGTAAAAATGCAAAACATGCATTACTATTATTTATTTTAGGATTTTATCCCAACTACTAAGATGACCTAAGCAATACAGTTTAATACAAAAGAAATTTAAATAATTCAGTGTCCAAGCAATAGAATTTTGCTTTTCTTCCAATCCTCCACTTAACATTCAGTCTTCAGATTTCTCATTTGTTTCTTGGGTTCATTTTTTCTCCACTCATCCTCCACATGTACCTTCTTTGATGTAGAAGATAAAATGTATCTTCCTGAAGGTGTGCAGTGAAATTCAGCTGTGTAGTTCATCTATTTCTTCCAAAGAAGTGCTGTTTGTGGTACTCAGGAAATAAAGGTACTATGAGAACTTAATGACCTCCAACTACTAACTTGCACGATGAGATGGCTTTGGTAGCTGGCATGAGGGAGAACCACACGTTTATTCCTTTAAATATATAGTTTTAAATTACAGATCTTCTGAAAAATACTCACGGAAATGTCCCACACAGGATAGCTGCAGATATATTCAAGTTTGAGGAAAATATCCTCTGAGAGACGTACAATGAAACTTAGTGATCTTTCCTGCCAAGGAGAAAAAGAATGAGTCCCAAGCTACACATTACAGGGCAAAAGATCTCTCCTACAACAGGCAGCATGGGAAAGGCACTACAGGAATAAATAAGAAGAGCCAACTCTTGTCAGATAAATTTCTTTGCTTAATAATTTATGATTCCTATCTTCCTTCTCAGTCAGTATCAGTGACTTGGTTTATTTCTTTTAGAGGTTCTTCATCAGAGTAGTTGCATAAGACTGCTCTATCTTCTACACTAGGTTGAGGTCAAGATCTTTATGTATATTAAGACAGGTGACAGTGCTGCATTGTATTCATATGTCATGCTTGGTAGCCTTGAACTATTTCTTTTAATGGTGTTTTGCATTTTTGCATACACATATTTTAATCTTGAATATGTTCTTCTCTTTTTTATTAAACTGTATTGCTTGGGTCATCTTAGTAGTTGGGATAAAATCCTAAAATAAATAATAGTAATGCATGTTTTGCATTTTTACATTTACTAAGTTCATAATTGTGTCCACTCTATGAGGAAAATACTTATAATCATGATTTTTTTTAGGAAATTCAAATACCATTAAATACAAAAATAAAAACATAAGTACAAATTGAAAACTTAAATACAAAATGAAAAGTGACTTGCCCAAGATGGAGATTAATCAAAATTAATAATAGAGTTTTCATTATTGGCCAAATTCTTTCTTCTTTTACTTTGAACGTATTGCTAAACTAAACTAGTTTAATATAAGAAGAGAATAGTTTTCACTTCAAAATGCAAGGTCAAAAATAGATGAAATTATTCTTATTAGCATCAGGTCAGTTTTGTTTTTAAATGATGACCCCAAACAGGTTTCTGACTCTATTTCTCATTTAGTTTTGTTTCTCTTATTGCAAATGTTACTCACAGCCAACTAGCCAAATGAAAAGTACGGCTTGATTAAGGATCTCTTTTGTCAGTAATTTGTGCCTAATGTTTTTAGCTTTCCCATGGGCTGTTGTAGAAAATGGTAAATCTGGTTTAAATGAAACCTTATCCTGTTAATGGTTTAATAGCAGCTGCCACAGGGTTATGGGAGTTTTCAACAGATGCCCTTGTTTCATTTTATTCTTAAACTAAGTCTTAAGATATTTACATAAATCATATAAAATATATCCATACATTTTTGGCTAAACATATTGTAATACAGTCTTAGACAATTCCCTGTCTTTGTCCATTTAAAATTATTTCCACAAAATTTAAAAAAGAAAGTGCACTCTATAATTTTTTAAAAGATTAATTATGTTTTGCAGTTTCCTAAGTTTTTTTTTAAAGGCTAAAGAATAGACTCCATCTTTACATCTGGCCATTGGAGCAGTGGCTTGGTCAGTCTAAGACTTTCACTCAACATTATACTTTGCGCTATTTATTAAGCACTGACAAACTGCTCATTCAGTGATGTGCTTTATAATGTCCACTGAAATAAACAGAGTAGTCACAAAATTAAATGAAACTCTGTTTTTTCTTCAAGTAAACCTTGAAGTAGTAATTCAAATAACCATTACAAGTAGGATTGGTTTTTCTGGAGTATGGTAGTTTGTTCAACTACTTTTCATAAAGTATTTATTCCGTGCAAGACATTTAGGCTGAGTAGATACATAATGCAACCATGAATGATAGGCATGTTAAGCAATGGCTGCAATGGAAGATAGAAATAGTTGTAGAGTTGTTTTTGTTTTCTATTAAATTGTAATATGTGAGACATTATAATTTAAAAACAATCAAAGTTAACTGGACTTGTGGTTCTGGGTGCTGAGAAGTCAAAGAGCATGACACTGGCTTCTGGTGAGGGCCTTCTTGTTATGTGATAACATGGTGCAGGGCATCACGTAGCAAGAAAGCATGTATGCTAGCTGCATTCTCTGTTCTGCTTCCTGTAAAGCTTCTAGTGCCATCCCAGGGACTCCACCCTCACGACCTCATCCAATCCTAATTGCTTCCCAAAGGCCTCTCCTCAAATACCATTAATGTATGAATTAGAGGTTTAATTTCCCAGCACACAAACTTTTTAGGGGATACATTCAAACATCTATAGTAACAACAGATGTTTGCTGTGGGCAAAGAGGACTGAAAATACACAATGCCATGTAAACATACTACAATCTTGATTTGTTGTGAAGCTCACAAAGTGTAGAATCTCGAACTATCAGGGCTAAATTTGTCTTGTTTGGGTCACACTTTCATGATGGTGTGTTTGCTGAAGTACCTGGAGCTGGAAGGTGTATTTATGCAAATCATACAAGGTGAGTTTTCCAGGGCCAGTAACAGGAGAACAGAACAAGTTTTAACTTAATTCTAAGTTATCTGTAGGCATCACCTAATATAGAATGTTTCTAGAAATACAAGCATCTCAGTATTCCCTTGTCATCTTTCTAGGGACTCTCTCAAAGAAAGGTTGTGGAACCCGGCATGGCTCTCCTCTTTGAGCTGTTTCTGCTTCGTGGGACGTATGCTTGCCTTGGCCAGGCTGTGGGCTGGGCAGCCTTTCCTTTGTGTGATAACAACTTTGATGTCGTGGAGGGAAAATTCAAGTGTCCCCTTCTCTGAGGACATTATGAACAGAAACTCAACAGTTTCAGGGAAATTGAAGATTTGATTTGCTCGGACTTGGACCACTGGCTGTGCAATCTCTATTTTCAGGTTTGTAATATGATTTTGTGAGTGGAAACGATTTTTAAATTTTTTCCAAAGCTGCTTCTTTCTAGTCTTTAACTTCCTTTCATGCAACTGAAAATTTTAAGAAGTTTTACAAAATGGCAGAAGTAATTACATCTTAGTGGTGGTTTCTGATCATGTAGATTAAATGGTTATACAGAACTAAGGAATAAAATTGTAGAGTTAATGGAAAAGTTAAAGATAACTTAATACAATTTTCTGTGTTGTGGATGGGCCAGAACTGCCACCTCTGGCCCCCAATTCTGAGCTCACAGTCTGTTGCTGCAATCTGTAATCTGTGACTCCATCTCAGCATGGAATTGGTAGTGCCATGGTATGTTTCCTTACCCAAAGTGCTTACCAGGGTTCTGTTATGTGCTGGGCATTGCCTGTTCTGCTCTACAGAAGAGCTGAGATGTGGTTTCAGCCCTTTGGACTTTTGCCATCTATCTGAGGAGACAGACATATGTTCATACAAAAGATAACTGAGGACCCAGATTTCCACAGGACTTGAGCAGCATTGCAAAGCTCTCTCCCTTGGCTTTAGCACATCAAACGTGCTGACTTTTGGTCTACCTCAGATCTTTAAAACAAACAAACTTGGACCTACTCTGTTTATTGTTATATATTTGGCAGTTTGTCTGCTTTCTAACCGATCTTGTAACAGAAATGATGTGGCCTGAATTTCCTGTAGGCAAACACCATCGAGGAACCAGAAAAGAAAGTGGTAGCACATGTTCAGTATAAAGCATCAACACATTTGTGGTCTGATTTTGTCCTATATGTCTAAACGTGTCCTTCCTGATTTATTTTTCCGGATTGCCTATATCATAAAGTACTATGAATTGTTCTTTCTTGCCTACACATTTTATTTTCTCTTTATCCATCCAATCATCTACCTATCTATCTCTCTATCATCTATCTATCTATCTGACAGAACTAATAGTGGTATTTACAGGAAACACATATAATTTTGGCCTTAAAGTCAGCAGCTACATATCCTTCTTGTGTGATTATCTTTCTGTTTCCTATTCACTTTTGGTAGAGTTATCTGACATTTTTTTCTGTCTAGCTAATTTCACTGAAAGGTTTTGCTGAAATATCTTGTTGGGGCAGTCTAGATATTCTATGAAGATAATAACTCAAATGAATATATAACTTTCTATTCATGTTAAACATTGCTATTGTAAGATAAATTTGATTGCACATTAGAAGCATTTGGAAAGCTTTAAAAATAGTATTGCCTGGGATTTATTCTCAGAGAATTTGATTCAGTTGTTTGGTGTTGGTGCCTCAGGCCTCAGAAATTGTTAAAAGGCTTGTAAGAATCAGAAACACTGATACAAATATGCTTAAAAGGAAGATTATTATAAACGAAGGCAACAAAGTTATTGAAAAATCACACAAATTTTGAAGATAAATACAAAGAATCCATAATGAAATGTTTAAAAAACCTGGAGACTTGAATGCTATATCACAAGTCAAAATAAAGAGAAATCGAAAATGTAGATAAGTTAAGGAGTAAAATAAGGAGAGATGGTAGGAAACAGGGAGAATGGCTTCTTGGAGATGGGAAAGGGGAGCTGGAGAAGGGAGAGATAAGACAGTAGGGAGGGGAAGGATTGAGTATTGAAAATGATTACAATGAATTTCCAAAAATGAATGTAATTATTATGTATCACAAATATATAGAATTAAATAAAAAGTAAAGCCATAAGCCATAAGAGGAAGTAAATTTTAGTGTAGTTAATATGAAAGGCATGTATAATTTTTAGCCAACTCTTTCACTCATTGTTACTTCAAATTCAGTGTTTTGTAAATTATGGCAAAGTAAATACTTCGTTTCATAAAAGGCAATGTATGTAGTACTGGTACCGCTAATAAAGCCCATTTATATTTGAGATTAAATCAAAAAGTGAGGATTAACATTTACAAAATAAAAATCTCATTTGTGAAAGAGCATTGGAATAATTTGATTTGATCAAAATCTACTTGAATTTAAGACTGAAACTTTCCTGTTTTTTCCACTGACTTCTTATTTTAAGAGAATCTTTGTGGATAAAAAGTAATGCTATGATTTATCTATAGGGCGTGGCAGTCCTTTACCATTACAGATGGACGCAACTGTACATGATATTCTTATTTGGAGACAATATTTGGACTTTTCTCCTTCTGTATATTTCATGAGGGAGGAAGTGAAGTGAGTCTTATTAATGAGAATAATAGCATTCTACAAGACATGATTTTCTCAGGGGCTGGCTGTGTGGCTCGGTGGTGCAGTGTTTGCCAAGCATGAGTGAAGTCCTGGATTCAGTCTTCAACACCACAAAATAAAAAATAAATCTGTAATATGCATCATTTTCTGATTAAAAGACAGAATAAGTAGGACTGTAGATGCTTTTCTTTCATGAGCATGAAAACAAAAAATTTTACCTGAAAACTTTGTTTTCTTTTTATGTAAAATTCTAAGCTATGTAGATTTTTCCAATGTGAGTTTTCTCAATTGCAAAAATTTTTGATCAAGTAAATGCTGAGTTGCTCACAAAATAATAACTTAGACTTAAGAGAAAAAAGAGGGTAAAGTAGATGATGGAATAGAAAAAGTGGTTTTTGCAATTCAGGGTTAGAAAAAATGAAAGGAAAAAGGAATCCAAGTAAATTCTGATTACTTTCCTCCTGGGTCAGTCTGTGGGAAGAAATTTCCCTTGTTGAAGAAGAGGGGGCATTCAGCTCCCCGAGCCCACGTGTAAGGACAGAAGGGGGAAAATTATGTGAGCAAGATCACCTGTAGCTCTTTCCCTGGAATCTTTTTCCTTCACTTCCTCATTTTTCTGAGTATTTTGTTTCTTGTGTTGATTGTTCTCCCGCAATCACTTTATTATTAAAATTTAGAAAAAAGTGGAAAAATGGCAGACAGAGTGAGCACCCATTTACTGATCACTAGATTCTACAATCTTGTCATTTCTCTTTCACCTTAAATGTATTATTTCTTGGAGATAGTAAACACTACATGAATATTTACTAAATTCATCCCAGTATAAATGTTAGCCAAGTAGTGCTATTTAAAAAAAATTTTCAAGAAATGTAAATTAAGACAAAACGCCACATATGGACCACATAGAAAAAGCTGAAGCAAATATATAAATGAATTAGTACAAAAAATTTCGTTCATTCCTTCTAACATAACCAAACAAAAACCTGTAAGGTCTGAAATACTGAAATTCTTTATCTCTTAAATTTATCAGATTGTCACATTCTAGAGAAAAGTTAACAATTTTAGTAACACATTTATCTCTTAACAGGTAACCCAACTTCCTTTGCATTTGGATGAGCACAAACTGCGGAAAAGCCATACTCAGCTCTGCCCTGAACTTCCTGTGTGTTTGGTGGCTGAAGCAGAGAGAGTCAAGTTGGGTACAAGCAACCCAGCTGGGCCCCGGAAGAAAGAAGCCCAGAGAGACATTTGTGTGTCAAGGGGCCCCGGGGCTGGGTCCTGCTCGCAGTCTTCTCAGGGTGAGTTGATTTGGTTTTTCACATACTAGTACTAATATTTCAAATTGTGCTTGTATATTAGTTTTATACTAATAAAACTAAAAAAATTAGTTCTTTTGTTAATGTATGATCTAGATCAAGCCATTTTAAGGGACTGTAACTGTTAATGAAATTAGTTTTCATTTCACACTGTCTATTGTATAAGTAAGTATAAACTTATTGAAACACAAGCTTTTTCTCCATAGCCTATTGCTATGAAGAAAATGATTTAAAATTTGAAATTATTTAAAATTTAAAAAATTTGAATGCTGTAATAGAGTTTATTTTATAGAACTTTGTGTTTTAAAGACTGGCTTTATTAAGCATTAAGAAACAAATACAGTCTTAAAATATTCAGTTTACAAAAGTTCTAATTTAAAGAAGAGATACATTTGCAATTATTGTGTTGTATATTAACGAATTATTTCATTTAGCAAAAGATTCACAAATTCCTGTAACAGACTGCATGCCTTAGTGATATGTGATAGAAATGGCAATAGGAGGGATGGATTGGCAGTAATCGCAGGAATAGTAGTAATAGAACCATAAGCATGGTGCTGACACTAGAAGTATTACTAGTGACAAGCCCTGTAGTGAGCACTTTTTTTTTTTTTTTTTTTTTTTTGTGGTGCCGGGGACTTGTAGTGAGCACTTTTATTTTACATTTGAAATTGTCAAACATTTTAATTATATGTACAGAAATAACGGGCCCAGTGCTCAGCCCTCTGTTTTGCCAGTTCTTTCTACTTTGCCGTATCTGCTTCATTACATGTTTTCTGTTAAAAGTTTACATTTTGTGTGTGGTGAAAGCCTTCTGGGAACCTCTCCCTGATTCCATTCCCAACTCTCTCTGACTCGTTACTGATCATTTCCCTTTATATTTACTTTAATTTTTAAATTTTAGTTTAAGTGTGTGTGTGTTTTAAAATAAGGATTGATCACAGGGCCTCAGATATGCTAAGCTGAGCTGTGCTCACAGCCCTCCATGTAGTATATTTTAAAACATTTTCTTCATACATATGTAATCATAAGCAATGTGTAATATCTATTATGTTTTTAAAGTTTATATTAATATATTCTATTATGCATCTGCTTCTGAAACTTTTATTTTCCCTCAACCATTGTCTTTAAGATTTATCTACCTATTTCTAGTTTATTTATTTTATTGTTTTATAGAATATTTTGTGTAATACAGTTTGTTTGTTCTTACTATTTATGTTGCTTCTAGTTATATTCTATTTTAAACCAGACCTCCATGATGTTTTACTTATTTATCTTTGCCGGGGACGGAACCCAGGGCTTCCAGCATGCTAAGCATGTACATGATCTCTGATGTCCAGCCTGGGGCCCCATGATGACTATTCTTGTATGTACTCTCCTTGTGCAAAAGGGTGAGAATTTTGCCAGACTATAAATACCCAGGATAGGAATCACTGATTCATATGACTTTGGAAATTTATAGGCTAGTGGTCCATTACAAACCCTGTACTGAGAGCCGTATAGAAGTGTTACTTGACCCGCATCCTACCAACGCAGACTTTTAAAGTTTGCCAGTTCAATTTCAACAAAATGATATTTATGTGTTTTAATTAGAATTTTCCTAAATAAAAGCAAATTTGGGCATTTTCCCCCATATATGTTAACCGTTAACTGTTGAGTTAACCATTGAGTTTTACCTTCTAGGAAGTGCCCGTGTTTGTATTTTGTTCAATTTTCCTTTGGGTCGTTTTCCCCTCATTTTTCTGTAAGAATCCTGGTATCTTTTTTAAAGGGGAAATGAATGGTGGGAAATGCTTATTTTCAGATTCCATTTTTGATTGTTACCTCAATATTTTATTGTTATTGATATTTCAATAATTTTAATCTACTTCATTAGAAATTTATTAACTTGGTCATACTATCAAATTATCTTTTTAATTTTAAAATTTATTTCCTTCTGTTAAATTTTTTTGAACAGGTAATATATTCATATTATTCAAAATAAAATTTGGCTCCTTTTGTTAGTATCCAGCATGCTTATTTTCCTTGGAGGAAATCAAAACCTTTTGTACATTTTTCAATAGATGTATTATGTATCTCTAAGAAAATACATAAAAATATTATTATAATTTTGAATTACTATGGAGTTTAGTTATATTTCCTTTTTCATTTCTAATATGAATTAATTCTTGTCTTTTCTGTTTTAGTCTGGCTCGAATTTTGCTTTTTCATTCATTTTTTAATTTATTTATTTTATTTATTTATTTTTTTTAATTTTTAAAATTTTATTTTAATGGTACATTTTCGATGTACATATTGATAACATTCATCATTGGGGATTTGTACCTGTACATGATATATCTTGTTGCTTCTTTTTTTCCCATTCCCCTCCCCTCCCCCCCTCCTCCCTCCCTTTTTTTTTTTTTATTTTATTTTTTACCCAAGAACATGTATTGGTACATTGTCCATATATTGATCACATTTAACGTGTTCGTTTTGTACCTGTACATGGTGTCTCTTAGTTCTCCCCCCCTACCCTCCCCTCCCTTCTGTTCCCTCCATCCCTATTTACAGCAGGTTTATTTACAATTCTCCATGATTTTCCTTTCCTCTTTTTTTTCCGTTTTTTCCCCTCTTTCTGGTACTCCTCTCCTTTGTATATTATCTTCCTTTTATATAATACTCATTACACTGCGTTGTCCTTATTTACAATTATGGTTTCTCATATCAGAGAAATGATTTGATGTGTGCTCATGAGTGTCTGATTTATTTCGCTTAGTAGTATATTCTCAAGGAACATCCATTTACATATAAATGACTCTAGTTTATCCTTCTTTATGGCAGTGTAGTACTCCCTTGTGTAGAAAAGCCACATCTTCTTTAGCCATTCATTGGTCGTTGGGCATTTGGGTTGTTTCCAAGACCTAGCTATTACAAACTGCTGCTGTAAACATGGTTGTGCATATATCTCTGTGGTATGACAATTTTAACTCTTCTGGAAAGATCCCCAGTAGGGGAATAGCTGGATCAAATGGAACCTCTAGTTCTAGTTGTTTGAGAAATCTCCATATTGATTTCCACAGTGGCTGGACCAGTCTGCATTCATTTTTCTAAAATATGCAGTTATTACATTTGCCTCTACTGAGCCTGCCTACTGATTTTCTTGTTTTGTTTTTCATGTATTTCTCCCCTTAAATTTTTAATCTTTTTACTGCTATTTTATTCAGATTTTCTCTGGAGTTAATAATACCTTTAATTTAAAAGTTACCTCATTTATCTTTAATCTTTCTTTAATCTTTCTCTCATAGTTCACCAATTTTGACTGCATCTGTCCATTCCTCTGTAACTATTTCAGGTTATACTTTATGTATTTTAAATCTGGTATGTGGGTACATGTTTATGATTGTTATAGTTTTGAGAATTTTTTTTTTATATTGATGTAGTCGCCATCTGTCTATGAAAAGTTTTGAATTTACATTCTATTTCTTCTACTATTAGTACTACCTTTACCTGAATTATTTTTAAATAAGTGCTCGTCTGTTGTATGGTTTTGGTAAGTTGTAGTTAGTAGTATAACTCTGTTTTTTTTTTTTTTTCCAAACAAGTGGCTGATATGCTTTTTAATAGGTATGTTAATCAGCTTTTCATTACTATCACACATCCCTGAGATAATCAATTTAAAAAAGTATTCTTTTGACTCTCAGTTTCAAAGATTTCAATCCAGGATCAATTGATCCTATTACTTTGGGTCTTCGGTGGCCATTTGTAGCAGGAGTAGGTAGAGGAGAAAAACCGCTTGCTTCGTAGCCGGGAAATGAAGGCGAGGGAGAGCAGGGGAGGAAGGGAGTCCCATTCCCCTGCAAGGCAGGCTTCTGGCCACCTGGCTCCTCCCACTGGATTCCTTTTTTTAAGGTTCCTGCCACCTCCCAAAAGCACCAAACTGTGACTAAGTCTTTAACACATGGGCCTTTGGAGGGTATTTCAGATTCAAACTATAACTTATGGTTATGTTTTTTTAAGATTCTTATTATTGTCATGTCTGTACTCACTGATAACATCTTATTGCCATCTTATTTCTTTGCTTTATAAAAATTCTGTTCTGAATTTTTCTTTAACCAAAAATAACTTTATTTTTGTTTAACATCTGATGTGTGTAACCTATAGATTCTATTGGTTAATCTTAGAGGTTATCCTTAATTTTGTAATCCACATATTTAACTGTAAATTATGTTAAAGAATCAAAGCTTGTTCAATAGTTCTGTCCTCTTTCTTGATATGACAAAGCTTTGGACTGCTTTGCCCAATGAATGCCTCCTCTTACTCTCACTGTTGTTGGCTTTGGTTTCACATTTTTATTAAACACAAAATTTAAGAGGTTTCTTTTTTTTTTTTTTTTTGTGGTGCTGGGGATCGAACTCAGGGCCTTGTGCTTGCAAGGCAAGCACTCTAATCACTGAGCTAAATCCCTAGCCCCAAGAGGTATTCTTTTTATGCTTAACAGAAGATTAATTTATTGACACATTCAATCAATATCTGTGTTTTGTAATATCTTTAATTTATCAAGTCTTCACTCTGGTCTCATTTTCTTGTTGAAGTAAATCTTTAGCAATTTATTTAGAGTTTGGATCTTTCTTAGCCGTTGTATGGCAGAAAGGGTCTTGATATTTTTCTGCACTTTCAATAGATCATTAATTCATGTATAAAATTCTAAGGTATAAATGATTTTCTCTGACTCTTTTCTGTATTGTTTCTTGTGTACATTGTGGCTGATCAGAAATAAGTATTAAGTGGGCAGCCACTGAAGGACCCAAAAAAGGGTGCTGTATTTCAATTTCTGTTTTATACCAGAAAACAGAAATTTCAGAGGGTTTATTTAGGAAGGGAATGTCTAGAAATAGTACAATTAGGAAAAGTTTAGAGTAGTGCAAGCAATAGAAGAAGGATTCCATTGGGATAAAGATAGTAGTAAAGTTGGAGAAGATATTGTAAATTTTTAGAATATTAAAGAGATACAGTAGAGTGACAATAAAATAAGACTGATTCTGTTGATTGATTAGCTTTGGGTGATGAGGGATAACTAAGGCTGATTTCTAAATTTTAGATATGGGTAAATGTAGCTGTCACAGTAAGCTTGATTTTGTGCCTGTTAGGCTTGAGGTTTCTATATTGTATGTGTATCTAAATGGAAATACTCAGAAGACCCCTGAGAAAATGGACACAAAGTTCCAAAAGAGATGGAGGATCAGAAGGGAGAATATGTTCACAAAGCAGTATGGACATAAGAGAGTCCGGCTGAAACCACTAAGCATTTGAGTGCAACCTGGAAAAGTGTGCAGAGTATTAACAGTGCCAGGTTAAGAGCACAGGTCCAGGAAATAGCAATGTTTCAGGAGAAGAATGCTGAATCCCTACCATTTTGGTCAGACCCAAAGCCTTCGCTATTCCACTCAACTTCTGTCTTCCTGATTTGTTCTATTAACTGGGAAACAGAGTTTCATAGAGAGTGATAAACAGTTCTTAAATTATGACTGGAGTTTTTCAGTTACTTTGGAGATTATACCTTGTTGGGCCAAGGAAAACTCTACTGATTGCCGGTTTCAATTCCTAGGATTCCCTACTTCCCTAAAAGGTAGATCCATCATAAGTCCTGGGCTTCCTTATCTACTTGATCTACTTCCTTATGACTAAGCCAGTTAATAACTACTGAGTTACCACCCCTTCCAGACAACAATATATCTTTTTTTTTTTTTTTTTGGTGGTCCCGGGGATCGAACTCAGGCCCTTGAACAATATATCTTTTATGGAGTCATGAATACTTGGAAATGGCATGTTGAAATTTTATGCACATAATACATAAATATCAAATTATAACTCACTGGTTTTAAATAAATATTTGTAAAAATAAATTAGAAATGAGATATATGTTGGAACTAGGTCATAAATGCCATGATTATAAATCAACTTGATCAAAGTGTATTGTTTCTCAGTTTAGAACTTGGATTACTTGTAGCCAGAGATAATTGGAGATGACTGACATGGTCTGGTTGTGAAGGATCATTAGTAGAGCTACTTACCCTCAAAAGGTGCTTGTAAGCTAACTTTAAGCAATTTTTGTTGAAATTTAATAGGTTTTAGACTTTAAATGTTTTAATGTAAATATCTGATGTGAGTAATGAGCATGTTCATATGCTTAGTGTGGCTCAGGGGAATGTATGTGTTGGAGACAGCAAATAAACCCAAAATACTGGCAATCTACGAAGAGCAGAGTGTGCAGTAACATGAGCCCCAAGCCAGAGGCCAGCCAGTGCCATGGTGAATCCCAGTCCAGACTGCTTCATGGGGAAATTCTGTTGAGAACATCTAAGACATTGTGGTTATGTGTCATCTAGTTGTCTCTGTAGGAGAATGACTTTTACACTGGCTCTCTGTTCAGTCCAGTTAGCCAGACTTTTCAGTACAAGAATCTGGGAAAGCCTCTTCCTATAAAAAAAATTCCTTTAACATCAGCATATCTTCAGGTAGTCTTGGTGCTATGCTTTTAGTATGTCCTGCAGAATTCATATCTTGAAAATTTGGCACCCAATATGGCAGTGTTGAGAGGTTAGGCCTTTAAGAGGTGATTCAGTCAAGAGGGCTTTACCTTTATAATTATATTAATGGATTAAGAGGTTATTGGGAAAGTGAGTTAGTAATTGTGGAGAGGGTCTGGTCTAAAAGCCAGGTTGTGTGTCTCTAGGAAACCCCTTTACCATGTATCCCCGAGGCTCCTATGGACTCTGCAGAGTCCCCACTAACAAGAAGGGCCTAACCAGGTGTGATCTCTGCCTCTTGGACTTACTAGCCTCAGAACTAACTGAAGGAATGATCTTTTACTTTATGAGTTACCTAAACTCAGGAATTCTATTAAAGCAATGTAAAATGGACTGAGACACTGGCTATCTGAGATGTAAAAGGAAGAAATATCTGTCTTTTGTGATGGTTGAAATTCATCTTCGTAAGTAAAAAATATATAAGTGGAATGATTATGATTTCATTAGATACAAAGGATAGAAAGCATGTCATTGATTTTTGAATCTCAAGCTCAAAATTCAACTGTAAAGCCAGTATGTGTGACTTTATAAAATACGTGCATTTGCAATATGGATTTCTTTTTTTTTTTTTTTTTTTAGTGTTTCTGAGTTAAGTATGGAGCTCAACTCCATGCTTAACTTAATGGAGTTATTTTAGATTTTTTAGCTTTTGAGAAAGTGGGTTCTGACTCAACTAATATTTTCAGTGTTACTGACATTTTAACCTACTTTTAGGATACTGAGCAGGTTAGAAGCAATTACTCTTAGAACATTTTCACCAGCTCATTTTTGCTTTCTAGCTTTTCCTCAGGGTAATGTGGCTCTATTTTCCACACCTACTGCACTGTGCTATGAACTCAGCTTTTAGCGTCTGTCCCCAGCTCCCCTGAAGCAGAACAGGTGGCATGCCAGGAAGCAGGAACATCACTGTGTCCAGAAGGAGAATATGGTGCACCATAAGACAAGGGATCATACATGTTTTAGAAGAAGGTTTCCTAAAGGCTGATTATTCTTTTGCCGTGCTATGAGTGTGGAGGTAAAGCTCACATTCAAAGACTGCAGAGGGACCTTCTGCTCCTATTCTGAACAGATTTATATAAAAGCAGAACATAAAAATCTCTTCAAATACATGTCTCTGCTATTGCTTATATTTATTTATTTTTCTTGGAAGCTCCTAAGAATATTATTAGCAGTTAATATCCTCTATGGGTTTGTTTTCTAATATATCAGGTCTATGATACAGTATGCTGTTTCTGCCACTGATACGTTGCTAAGAGATTTAATAATGAGTAAACAAACACAACATGTGGTAATTCATTTCAGATTAAAAGTTTATTAAACTCTGGCTTGATGACTTTCTGGATATTTACAATTAAAGAAGCAAACCTTAGGGAAGTGGTGACCACATGACATGCTTGTGTCTGTAACATTTCTATCTGAAAAATGTGTTCATGATCTTCCCCAAGCTGTCCTGCATCGATAGGCTCCATATGTAACTGGTCGAATTTACTACTGTCTCTGTATCAAGACAAAGTGACTTTAATGTTCACTAGCAAGCACACAGTTGTGTGCATGCACATGCAGTCATTCGCCCCCCACCCTCACACATGTACCCGAGGTTGATATTTGAAGTGGTGATTGGCCTTGCAAATAGGAGGATGCCTGAGGCCAGAAAATACTCATAAAAGGCTGAAAGAAAAGACTCATGATATAACTTTTGACTTGTTGCCATCTTTTAGGTTATCCTACTTTTTAGCAGACATTACTAACCATATATTAGAGAAATACATATTATATTTGATAATTTTGTTTTCTATATGATTATGTTACAAGAAAACAGTCTCTGGCAAGGCTCATGGATGTTTTATGTTGCAGAATTCAAGAGAATTTAATTTTGCAAACAACAAAGAACAAATAGTGCTGTTAAATGCTGTGGGAGTATAAAGTGAACCACCACCCAGTCTCTGACCTCCAGGGGCTTACTTGAGCACCAGCCTAGTGCAGGAGGAGACACTGTACACATATGTCCACAAGTCCAGTAGGCAATGGGAAGAGCTTTCAGCATTCTGTTTACATAAAAAGTCAGTAAGCACGCTGGAGAAGAAGTGAAAGAGATGCACTTGGATAATAACAAATATTTAGTGGTTAGGTGACAGGGTCAGTTGTGGGAAATATGTTGGCGCATCATACTTGTTCTCTAACCCAATCATCTCACCAGTGGGATTCCTAAGGGAGAGGGTCAGCTGCCTGGAACCCTCTCCAATCTGCCAAAAGAGAAAGCCATCTCAGTGAAATTCTGTAACACAGAGCATATATTGTATATTATAGTTTTAGCTACTTCTCTCATTGCCAGGACACAGTAGCCACAAATTAAAGGAGAAAAAGTTTATTTTGGCTCACTGTTTGTAGAGGTTTCAGTCCATAGTTGGTTGGCTCCAAGGCAGATTGGAATGGCAGAGGGGCATGACAGAGAGAAAGGCCCTCCATGGCATGGTAGTCAGGAAGCAGAGAGGGAGATCAAGGGAGGACAGAGGGAGATATACTCTTCTAGATCACACTCCCAGTGACCCACCTTCGACCAGGTTTCACTGCCCAACATCACTTTTAGCTATAAACTCCTTAGTGGATTAATCCACTGCTGAATATCGTGTCCCTGTGATCCACTTACCTACCAAAGCCCCACTTATGAGCTCATGAGGCTTGGGGGCATCTAAATACAAACCATAACAATTCTTCTCTTGGCTACTCCCTAAACCATAACAATATCTTTTTGGATATTCTATATACATACACTATGTTATGTATATGGTAATTCTGTGATCCAGTATGTTAAGAGGCTGGTGTGGTGCAGCAAAAAACGAGTAGAAATGATCAGTTTATAGGCCCATGTCAAACGTGCAGATGGATTTCCAGATATATATGACAGAGTTTTGGAGGCATTTGAAATTTGCCTGAGGTTTTAAAATAATGTGATCCCATTTAAGATCTGATATTTGTGCAATCTGGGAAATATGTGTTATATTCATAGTTTTGTCCTGCAGTTAGAAAAAACAGCTTGGGGTTCAAAAAGCCAGTGTAGATGGAAAGTCTTTGGAGTGAAAGGAAAATCACAAGCCAAGTGAAGAAGTAAAATGGCACAAGATATATTTGAGGCACTGTAGGGAACCGTTGGGCTTCAGTTTATGTATTGGGATGAATCCTGGGCAAAACCCCTCTAAGTCAAGAAACTCAGTAAGGAGGTCATTGCATCAGCCCACAGAAAAGATGTTAAGTGACAGAGGCAGAAGGGCACTGTGGGATGCTCTTGAGGGATGTGCTGAAGTTGAATCAATGGGATTTGGAAAGTGAATTGTGTCGTAGTGAAAGACATGAAAATCATAGTATTTATAGCTCAGGAAACAATACTGCCCTTGCCAGAGATAAAGAACAGATAAGAGCAGATTTCAGATAAAGTCAACATGGTTTGGGTCAAACTACATTTAAAGCGTTGGGGTAAATTAAGAGGACCAGTACTAACTTGGAGTTGACAAAACTGGATTTAAAGCTCAAGACAAACATATTGGTGTCATTCTGATAGGGGGTGGAGGGCAAAGCCACAGAAACAAGTAAGTTAATTAGCAAAGAAAGAAATGGACTGAATGTAGGAAACCCTTATATAAAGGACAGATAAAAGGAACGGATGAAGGAAATTACAAAAGAACAACCTGCAAAAGTAGAAGAACCGGGAGGCAGAGTGTGATGAATCCAGGGAGTACACACTGGAAGTAGGCACTTTATGGGTATAGATACTGGATAAAACAAAACTTTGTTTTTTAATTAAAGCTTTCCTGAATGCTTGCATTGTAAACACCATCAATTACAAGAGGAAACAAGAAGCCACTACTGATTACAGGTAGTTGCTGACTTACAATGGTTTGAACTTTGGTTTTTTGACTTCACGATAGTGTGAAAACGAGCTGCGTTATGTAGAAATAATTCTTCGAATATCAAATTTGGATCTTTTCCTGGGCTGGTGATATGAGGTCTAATCCTCTCTCTTGATGCTGGGCAGCAGGGTGGCGCTACCGCTTCCAGCCTGTCAGGTTGCCACTACGGGAATAGACCAGTGTCTACAGTATGCTGTGTTGCTGGGTTTGATAGAACATGTATATATTAAATGCATTTTCGATTTAGGATATTTTTAATTTAGAATGGGTGTATCGAGGCCTAACCCTATCATAAATCTGGGAACATCTGTATTGTATTATGTCCCACATACTATATACAGATATCTATCACTATGAAGTGGGCTTTTCAGTACAAAAACAGGCCACCCAATCATAGCAGCATAAAAAAAAAGTGTTTCCACAGTCAAAATCAACCAAAATGCTGATAAATTATGAAAGACATCTATTCGTACTTAACATATGCTTGCCCATATCTATGGTTCGACAAAACCTTGCCCACACAAATTAGTCTTCAGTGAAGATTTTAACAGATGTTGCTGCCTGGACTCTGCCCTAGACTTCATGAGTCAGATCCTCTGGGCTCAGAGCCTGGCATCAGTGCTCTTTAAAACCTCCTTCCAGAGATGCCAAGTCAAGAAACACTGATACGAAGCTACCGATTGCTCTGATTTTCTTCAGTTCCTTGAAAGACAGCATGATGATTTCCACAACAGGCTATGTTTGCATGCTGTTCCATCTGGAAAAGTCCATATCTGCCCCTCGCTTTAAACTTCTCCCTGAAGGGGACCTAGCCAGCACTTGCAGGGGTGTACCTCAGTGTTCTTTCACTCCTTGTCACCGTGCACTCATCTGCATGCTTCTCCACCTGATGTGGAGCCTCGTGTGGACCAAGTGGACATGGCCCATGTCTGCGCTTGGTACACAGCAGCCACTTAATAAGGATTTGTTGAATAAGTGAGTAAGTTAATACATTCCTCTATAATCATAAGTAAATTAATAAATTTCTTACATTTTCCTGTTCCTGGTGCATAGAAATTGCTTAATAAGGACTTGTTGAATAAATGAGTAAATTAATATATTTCTTAAGCAACTGTGGATTAGGAAAGCCAAGATATATATAGTAATTATTTTCATTTGGCAATTACATTATGGTAGAGGGAATAGTTTTTCCATGTATGTAAAATGAATATAGTAATAGCTGAATCTTCTACTTTCATGTTTATAGGGAGAATCAGATAAGATAATGACTCATTCATTAAAATGATTCATTCATCTTTTAGCGTGGTGTGATTGTACTGTGTCACCTGGCACTGGTTTCTGTTACAAGGCAGAAGTCCTGGGCTTGCCACAAACCTAGAACTGCTCCTCAAGCCAGTCCTATCTGCTTCCACTTCCATGCCCCCATTTACTCGCTCCAGAATTGGGCCTTTGTCCCCAGGGAGACGACACACTCCAGGAGGGAAGGGCTGTGTGTTTGCTTGTTCGTGTACCTCCAGCAGTACTCAGCACACTGTAGATTCCCAGTGAGCACCTGCTGGGTGAATACATGAAAATGTCTCTTCAATGTCTGCTGGGCTCACAGCTCCTTTTTGTGGAAAGCAATAAAGCAGGTAATAGTTTTTTTTTAATTCTTTAAAATTACATTTAGAAAAGTTGACTTTCAAAGAATGCGTAGTTCTGTGAAGTTTATCATATATAAGGATTTATCTAACCACCACAATAATGAGAGTAAAAAACTACTTCATCACACTCAGAAGTCTTCTCTGTACTCTGTTTCGTAGGTACATCCTTTTCTTCCCGCACTCCATCCTGAGCCTGGCAAGCACCGAGCTCTTAATTATTGCTATAGATTTGTCATATAATTTGTAACCTTTGGTTGAGAGCAACTTCGTTCAGTCAACATAGTGCCTTCTAATTTCATGTTTTTGAACTCTGCCCAACTTAAGTTCACAGAACTTCTGTTTTCTTCTGAAAGTTGCATTTCACATTTAGATTGATGGTCCATTTTGAATAAGGTTTGAATAAGTTTGGTGGTTTTTGAATAAGGTATGAAGTGTAAGCTGACTTCTTTGCTTTTCATTTTTGCCTACGAATGTGCACTTGTTCCAGCATCATTTGTTGATCACATTATTCTCCCACTGTTGAGTTGCCTTTACGCTTTCGTCAAAAATCAATTGGCCACTTCCAGAATACAGGAATCAGGTTCCTCAACTTCCCCATTCCATCCCGATGACTTATTTCTTTTGCTTCCTGGGCTCAAACTGTAAAAAGTTTTTAAAATCTCCTGTGATAATTCTTAAGTGAAAAATCAACTGGTTGTAAATGTACGATTCCATGTCAGTGACTGGCCAGGTGTCCCCCAGTGTATGCTGTTACTCCCAACATAAGGCATGAGGCAAGGAAGAATGGAGGGCAAGTTAGTTATGACAGCACAGTGGAGGCAAGCAGAGGGTCCTTGATGCTAAACTCGGTGTCAGGCGCCATTGCAGGACTGGTCACCAGGGTTTCGCTGGTGTGCCTTGCAATTAAGAGACTGGCCGGGACTTGAGCACTTGTGGCCACAGTGTTAGCCAAGACTTTGTATCACCTTTGCCAAAGTCCATAGTCAACCATTTCCTAACAGGGAAGGTAAGAAAAGCAAGTTTTTCTTACATATTAATTATCATTATTAATTATCTATCTTACATATTAATTTTCTTACATATTAATTATCTCTCTCTGTTTAGTTAATAATTTGCCAATCGATTGTTATGAAAACCTCATGAATTTTGGTATTAGAAAATAGTCCACAAGACTTGGCTTTTGTTAGTTGGAGCTGAGTTTGTAGACAGACTGTCCCAAATAATTTCATATTATGGATAGTGCTAATCACTTTCAGATAGCTTGCAAGGAGTGAGTACTTTTGTAAAATATATCCAAGATTTTAAGAATTTGGAATGACTGCTTTAGAATCACCATTTGGTGAAAGTTTGAGGCAAATTTTAGACTTTATGGCGTTTGTTCTCTCAAATGTTTTGATTTAAAAGCAGCACAGTAGATCTGGGGCCTTTATCTGAGGAGGAAATTGAACCTCGGGGAGCCACAGTATGTTTCAAAGTGATTAATCTGCATAGAAAGCTAATTACCTGCATTTAAAATGCCTTTATTTAAGATATGGAACTGTATCAAAATATTTTAAGTCACAATGGAAAGACATCCTATGTTCGTGGGTAGGAAGAACCAACATAGTGAAAATGGCCATACTTCCTAAATTACTATACAGATTTAATGCAATTCCAATCAAAATTCCAATAACATACTTCACAGAATTAGAAAAGGCAATCATGAAATTTATCTGGAACCAGAAGAGACCAAGAATAGCAAAAACAATTCTGGACAACAGGAATAAGGCAGGGGGC